>VXBJ01003870.1:0-18258 GCA_013400055.1 Nycticryphes semicollaris | reverse complement strand
AAATATGCTAGTGAGAGAGTGAGAGTTGTGGTGGATCCTGCAGTCTTTATGAATGAAGATGTCACAGATGCGGTCCCATTAGCTGTGAGCGGAAAGGTGCTATTTAAAAATCTCAAAATATTTCCATCATATGGGGGAGGTCTTTTTTCTTTCTTTTCTTTTTTTTTTTTTTTTTAAGGTGAAACAGGGACCTGACAACCAAGCAGAACTGGAAGTATTTGGGAGAGCTGCTAGGCTGTGATTTTCCAGGCAGAAGTTACATTCCCCTGGTGCTAACACCAGCACGATTTGGGAAAATTTTTTGCATGGTGGGTGTCAAACTTCGCTGGTTGTTGTGTTCCTGTTTCTACTTAACGTTTTCCAAAATGACCTTGACAGAGAGTCTGTTTATTAATTTTGCAGACAGCACAGGAGCTGGGAGGGATCGCCAGTATGTTAAGGGCAAAATTCACCTTCAAACTGATCTGGATAAATTGAGAAATCATCTGAAACAACCGGAAGAAATCCAATAGGGATATAAGTACAAGATATTGGACATAGGCAGGAGTACCCAAAAGCATAAATAAACCCCAGGCTGGTTAGGAGCTCTGCAGAAAAGGAGCCAGCAGGCAGAGGGGACAACAAGCTGAACGTGGGGTCAAGGATACGATGCTGGGGCGGACGAGCCTGGTGGGTTCGTGGAGGAATATTTCTGCCTTCTTTATAAACGGCGAGGATGTAGCTACAGCACTAGAACTAAGCTTGCAGGAAGGTTGGAGACCCTCCAGAGAACCTCAGAAAGGGTGCTCACACCCTGGGAAGGTTAGGTACAAGGAAAGCTAGAAGTAATCAGAGTTGTTTAGCCTCCCACAGATAAGAAGGTAGGTGCGAGGGATACACAATCACCTCTCCCAGATAAACACAAGATTTCTGGAAAACAAGCACAAAGTAATAAATGCAGATTTCAGCAAAGACTTGGATGGGTAAATTCTTTCTTCCCTGAACCAAAGGGATGCTGTCTTTGCTTGCTGGGCTTTTTTTTTGTGTGTGTGTTTGGTTTGTTTTTGTCCCCCCCTCCCCAAAGAAATGAGATTCTGAAATGCAAAATTGTGACCAACTACAGAGTAATTCTGCTTCCATGTGAAGACAGAGGAGCCTTGTGGCTGCGTCCTCGCTGTGATTTCAGTACCCTGAGTTTAGATCCTTACCAGCCCCCTACAATTCCCATGTCTGGCCTTTGCACGTAAGAGCCTGAGACGCCTGACTTCTGGAAGGTGTGGTGATGTCCTCCCTGTGGGATGCATTTCACCCCACGTAAATCAGGGGTAATTCTTATTTTATAGGGGATGCATTCACAAAATTCTCCAAGAGCGCGCCAACACCAGCTGGAGAGTCGTCTACCCAACCGAAAAAGCTGTGTTTCCTGTCAGTTAAAGCACGTTCTGGCACTTGGGAGAAGATGACTTTCTTTCCTGCTACGCCACTAACTCTGCAGATGATTTGGGGCATCTTCCCTACAGCCATAAAGGAGACCCAACACCACCAGACCAGTGCCAGAAGATCCCAGTGTGAAACGTAGGCTGCAAGCACAGAGTGCTATCGTTCTTCATCAGTAATTATCCTCATTTACTGGCAGCTCACCTCAGCATTTCTGCTTCCTCCTCTGGAGGGTAAAACCCCACTTGCAAACATATGCAAAGCACTGAAGGTTTTGTTTTCTCTGGCATGTTTGGACAGTATCTGAGATTTTTACGTAACGGACAAATCCTTCAGGGGTGCTACATCCAGGAGGGTAGGGAGTGCTTGACTCCCCCTTTATTTCTAAAGAAAGATGCAATACCCCATGTATTAGACCTTTACATATATTGTTACTGCAGATATAAAGCACAAAATGGGATATCCCTGATAAATACAGCCAAGTGTCCAAGAACTGTACTCTTATTTCCCTCTTCCACAGGCAATTCAATGGCTTTGGGAGCCAAATTAAGGTGAGATCTGTTTTTTCTCAAGGCATCACTATCGCCTCAGAAGTGAAATACTACAAGGAGATCATAAACGTGCCCTTGAGGTGTAAAAGAAAGGCAATGAAAAATATGAGCACAAATAAAAACACTGGCTCCGGCAGCACACCCTGAATATTAGTATTTTTCCACAATAGCATCTTGCTTTTAAGTTTAAGAATATATTGCTTTATAGATAACTGTTAACCTGACACCAACTGATAAAAGTAATCATAACTTGGGGGCTATTCTCTTCCAGAGAACATTTAAATAATAACAAGAATAAGAAACAGACATCACTGGGTGTTTTCCCAGGGGAAAATCCTACTGCTTTGGGCAGGTAGTTGGCTTCATGACCAGGTTCTGCACCCCAATTTTGCAGGCATGCTGTGTCTCAAGCAGCCCTTGCCGGTGAGAGCCGGGTGGCCACATCCACCCTGCAGTAGCCGTAGGCTGAGTAGGAGCTCAGGTTCCCTGAGGCCAAAGACTCAGAGTGAGTTATGTCGGTGTTTCCTGCCTCAGAGAGCCTTTGCTCCCTCCCAGACTGAAGCCCCGAGCGAGAGGCAGTTTGTCGGTGGCATGAGAGACCAGCCGTCAGGGCTTGGAGCCCTGAGCAAACACGGCAGGGGACTGCTGGGTGTCTGTCACCTCTGTGCTGGCCTACAGGTCAAGAGGGCTTAAATCGCTTGATCCAAAGGCTCTGAGAGTCAGAAAAATAAACTGGACTATTTCCCCTCTTTCGCTGAGTTGTTGTGTTAGAACAGCTAAAACTGGAAACTTCAGAAAATTACAGACAGATCTTTCCCCTTTTGAAATGCACCCTACTCGAGGCTTTTCTAATTTAAAATTTTTTTTTTTTTCACTTTCACGTGACACAGAACTTTGTAAAAAGTGCACTATTTGGCTGCACAGTCAAGCCTCTGAAAGCCCAGCACGCCAAAATTCAAACTGCCCGTGCAACTCAATCCCCCTCCCTTTCTGCCTACACATTACCGTGCGAGATTTGACCGTCATCGCAGGGTTGTAGAAGGGGAAGTATCAGACAGGCTTAATGGCGAATTAATCATCATTATCGTAATAGGCCCCATCCATAACATACACATTCCAAATTCTACCGAGGACTGCATTCGTCCTGCAGCCACCGCTCCCTGCTTATTTTGTGCACGAGCCCCTGGCACCTGGAGAGCAAGGAGCAAAAAGCACAAAAAACTCCCACCACCACCGCCCCGAGCCAAATCCTGGTCCCCGAGACCAGCTCCTGCAAACTCCCCGTTGACGCATTGAGCATCGCCAGCTCCAGTCCAGCAGCAGCTCAGGGTTTCTACAGGCAGTAGCTGCCTGAGGGAGGCTAAAAAAGAAGTAACTACCTAACTAACTAAAATAAAATAAAGCAAGCACGTTGGATTCTATGGTCAAATTTACATCTGTGTTGGTATAAATGGAGGCCATCACTAAGTAGCCAGGCAGAGGCTGGGAGAGCTCTCCGCAGTCGAGTTTGCAAAGGGAGTGAAGCCACTGTACTACTTGTTTCTTTTTTTTCTCCCTTTCTCACAGAATGATAAAAAAAAAAAAAAAAAAAGGCCTGGCCTAGCTCCCTGTGCCAGAGCCTGCCTCGAGTTTCTATGTCTCCCTACCATTCATTAGTGATTACATGCCCCCCGAACACCTGCGAGAGCAGCTCATAAAGCACGCATTCATGGGTCCTGGCAGCACCAGCATGGGAACTGCAGGCTACGGGGCGACAGTCATTGTATCTCCAGATAAAAACATTCTCTTACCGAGGCCTCTGAAAATAGAAGCTGGCTGCCATTTCAGTTCGGCACCACAGGGTATTTAAAAAAAAAAAATAAAAAAAAAAAAGAAAGAAGGGTTACTTCACCTCGGTCCCTTTTAAAGTCAGTTAAGTGCATGGCTGCGGTGCTGCCGGGAGCCCTCTGTACAGCAGCAGCCTTGCTGTACAGCGGGGGGGAAACCACTTGCTTGCCACAGCGTCTGGCAAGGGTGCCATTTCTTCCCTCGCCCAGCCGTCCCCTGAAAAGCTCGTCCCTGCTCGCCGCCGTTTTGACGGAGGCAGGGGCTACACTGTGCCGGGGTGGTCGGCAGGGCAAGGTGGAAACGAATGGCCCGTTGGAAATATCCAAAAACATAGAGAAAACATTAAAAAAGACCAAAAGACCCCCACATCTAAGAGGTGGAAATACTGGCAATGAAACATTAGATGACAACGGTGCCTCGCACAGACCCATGTTTCTGGGGAGGGCGTGCTGAGACGAGTGGCCGGTGGCTGGGGGTCGGCTGCTGTCAGAGCACGGCTGGCGAGACCTATGGGTGCCCATCACTGTCTCCAGCAGATCCCTGGTCCCACCTGCTCCCCCACCCCAGCAGACACCTCGATACCCCGCAGGGCCGGCGGTGCAGGGAAATGTTGCCCTGGGGAGAGGGAACCCTGTACATCAATAACTGAGGTACCATAAAGGAGCTTAATTTTGAGGACCTGCTGAGTCAGAAGAGGCAGCTCCGGTTCACACCTCCCCTTTGGGAGTGCAGAAAGTGGGATGGCAAAATGGACCACCGAGGCCTGAGATGCTTCCAATGGTAAGGGACACAGAGAAAAGTCTCTGCTGGCACCGAGATCTGTGATAAAAGCATGAAACCCTGACCACTGGGAGGTGCTTCTCTTCAATAGTGTCATCTCCCAAGGAGAGGTTGGGGTCGGTGGCTCTAGTGCTGTAAGTGCAGGTGAAGGCACTTTGGTCTGCCAAGCAGGGATGCAAGTGCACTGTGATGCCGAGCGTGTACGCACCGTCCAGCCCCTGAGTTCCAACTCCATAGGGAAAATCCCTGCTCTGCCTCCTTCCTTGGGATCCTGAAGAGCCACGAAGATGACAAACACTTGACTGCCGTCTTTGCCATGCAAACTGCTCGCTGCTCCCGTTCAGAGAGGGCAAAGCGCTCCAGAAACTGAGAGATTAACTCTTCAGAAATACCTTCACTTGCTGCTGCTGAACAGCAAACCCCGGGAGAGAGGAGGAGGCCACTGGCAGAGTTTGTGGCATCACTCAAAGCTATGGAAAGAGCAGGAGAAGCAGCAAGAACCTCGAGGAGACACCTGGGAATGGAATGGTGCTCATTGCTTACACCGGAGCATCGCAGTGCACATATATATTCCGCAGTGCTATACACCGGGGAGATGATGAAAGATGGCAACACCTTTTGGGTGGGAAGACGCCTCTACTGGGTTATCCTGCCTAAGGCCCCTGCATGCACCCCCTGCCCAGCATAAACCCCAAAGCTGTCATAATTCCATGGCCGATTCATACATACTCAGAGCCTCCTTGTTTATTAACATACCCTCCACCCTCCTCTCCTCCTGCCACAAAGGTACCACCTGTACAAAATGCTGTGGCCCAACCCAAGGCCATACAATCCAGTGCAATGAGTCCCAAGCTGAAGGCAGACATTTTAGCATTTCTGATGCTTCAGGACACATTGAAAACAACTGCATTCTTAAGAAATCTGTGCAAGACACTGATTTCCCAAGCAGCCAGCCTGGGGTTTGCCTCATCTAATTTTTATTCACCTAAAGAATTCAATGTCTAGGCTGAAGCAGCTATTTAAACTCCCTCTCTAGTCAGTGCAGAGGCATTGCTACCTCCAGAGGGTTATTCCTCCCATCCCTAAGACCTCCTAACCATTGGATTATAGCAGGAAGCAGCAAACAGTTACACAGTGGAAAGACGTCAGGACCATAACAGTTAAACAACCCTTTGAGAGCAGCACTGGAGGGATCTTTAAGAGCTGCACAAGGGCAGAAAGCTAATTTTGCACCTCAAAAGGGAGAGGGAGGAAAAAAAAAAAAAAACCCTAGCAACATCTTGCTGGAGCAGTGACTAGTGGAAAGAAAGCCATCCAAACTAAGTCACCCGTACCTTTCCAGAAGTAGCCACGCTGAGCTCTGCACAGCCACTGAGGAGCCGCTGGCGGAGTCAGGGCAATGTTTCTGGGCCAAGCGCCTGTCCTCTGCCCACACGGCCACTTCCCAGGCCACCCACAGACACACTGAGGCCAATCTCTCCACGCAAGGCCACCACACGCCACTGGGTTAGCAACCCTCCACGTAAACATGGTGGTGGGCACACTGCTGCTCGGTGCCGCCCTCCGGGCTGGCTGTGTGGCAAGGAACACCGGCCTTTGGGGTCAACCTTAGGTCCAATGCTGTCCTGTGGCTCCCAAGGGAGCTTTAGGCCGTTTGGATTGTCCCTGTGTGCACTGTGACTTTTAAGACTCCAGGAAGAGGGGCTGCATGAATAGGAAGCTGTAGGAGGATGCCAGGCACAGTGACCTGCATCTCAGAGCAGGATCCTGGGGTCTTTTTGCAGAGGAAGGGGCAGGAATATGGGAGCTATGGCCACAGATGCAGGAGACTGATATCTCCAGATCAGGAGATTATATCCTACATCCAGAGCTGTCACAAAATTCAACCATTTCGATTTGCCCGCCGTTCAAGCAAGTGAAGAAAATAACATCTTCTTTCAAAGAAGGAAAAAAGGGAAAAGAAAATATGCATCAAACTCTCCTGTGTGTGTTTTTGACTTAGTAATATCTGTAGCCAATTTTCCCAAGAGACACAAACAAACACATGCCGAACCAGAATATCAATGAGGTCTTTTTTAGAGCAGGCACATTAAAATGCAAAACAGGAGATAATGAGATAAAGCGGCAAGTTACAGGTTTCTTAATTCCAGATTTTTAAAGCCCATGAAGTAGATTTAGGAAGGGAACTGGGTTAAACCCATGCTCGGGAGGCTGAGCTACGACTAAGGGTAGAAAAGAGGAGTAGAGAGAGAGGAGGGGGTATCAGGGACCCCCACAGAGATGCAGGGAAGGGCATTTCTTAGCTATGAAGGTGAATCCTCCTCTAAGGGATGCTGTTCTGCACCTGCATGGCCTGGATTTGGAGATGCAGGTCCTGACACACGTACACGAGCAGCACAGGGACCAGGAGAGCTTTTCTGGAGTCCGTGTGGCCACACTGAGAGGCAGAGAGGTGGTTTTGTTCTTCCTTTCAGAGCTCCATCCCCACGAATAACAACTAGTTGGTTTGTTTTTTTTTTTTCCCACACGCCTGCTTGCCTGCGCTCCCGCAGCCCTGTAGGTGACACTGTAAAATTCAGGGTCACTTTGAGGAGGTGACATTTCAGATACTGGTGCCAAAAAGATCATGAAAGGAAAATTGAAAGAAGAATGAATGAGAGGAAATGGAGAGAGGGGGAAAGTATAAGAAAGAGCCATTATTTAGCCAGACCTGGCCAAGGGTAAAGGTTTTAATTCTTTCCAAGTGCCATATGTGGTTGCCTGTGGGGGAAAGGCAAAGCCATATTTATCTGACTGAACCAATAATTCATATCTGTTTCAGAAGCCGACTTTGGTGGATTGTAGATCTACAGCTGTTCCTAGTCTAGGTCCAGACTTTCCCGGTGGGAATCACTGTAGCAACACGTCTGACTTATAGGATTCATATGGAGGGGGATAGGAGACCCAGAACTGTAAATTCAAACCGTGTGTACATTACTTCTATGTATTCAATTCAAAAGCATTTAGGGCTTTTCAAAACAGTCCTTTCACTACAGGAAAACTCCCCCACACTCACAATTTAAAGGAAACAGATCTTTCATGTTTACCCTTCCTGTTTCTTGTAGGAGGTCTTGAAATAAAGGTAAGAATGCAAAGCCGTTTTACATTTTTCCAATAAAATTCAGAGCAGTTGCCCTGGTGCAGAGTGCATGTGTGTGTGTAGGGGGATGGTGGATGTGTTACATGCTGCTGGGGAGAAATCACAATGTAGTGCTTAAACAAAGAAGGCTTAAGGAATACTTTGACTTCCCTCATTTTGCTAAACACCCTTTCAAGATTATATTGCTTCTCAGATTTGTTTTCCAACAGGCACGCCCCCTGGCAGCTTACATACAATCCAAGAGTGACAAGAGTATTTGGTAAAGACTCGGTTTGTTACAATCAATAGAGCTCTAATATCTTTTGCCAGTATATTCTTTTACCTGAGTTGTTTAAGGAAGAGGCACCTTTCTCTCTGGGGATACTCAGACCACCAGAGCCCCCATAACCAGATCTCTGCCACTCATCACTTCTTGGTCAACTCACCCAGGACGAGGGGAGGCACCAACCCAAACACAGAGATAAACAGATCCTCATCCAGACCCATCAGGCTGGACGTCCACAAGCCAAGTCAGAAAGTCTTGAGAAGGACCGTGCACTAAAGAAGAGATTATTTCCCTCCCCACATCTGCAGCCGAATTTGTGGAAGAGCCCTAAAATCACTTAATTATAGATGCCATCGCCCATAGAGAGAACCCATCGAGGAGGAAGAGGAGGCTGAGGGGAGACCTCATCGCTCCCTACAACTACTTGGAAAGACATTGTAGAGAGGTTGGTGCTGGTCTCTTCTCACAGGGAATTAGCGATAGAACGAGAGGGAATGGCTTCAAGCTGCAACAGGGTAGGTTCAGCTGTGCACCTTGTGATAAGGGTTCCCAGGCAATGCTCACTACAGAGGTTAAAAAATAAATAAATGGGGAGGAAACTGAGACAACCAGCCAGAAAGTTATATTTACAGCCCTGCTCAGACGGGCAGGAGAGAGACAAGATGGTAACTGCCAAGGGTGAGGTTAATGCCAGGGGAGTTTTTAAACCTGAAGGTAACTGCACTGGAGTTTTGATCCAGATGTCAAATCTCTGCTTCCTGTAATATTGGCTGCCTGCAGTCTTTGGCCTGGGGAAGCACAGGGCTTACTCGAAACCATATGACAGCGCTGCTGTACTCCTGGAACCAAATGCTTGAAAATGTAACATGCTGGGGGGGCCGGGGGGGGTCATATAGAGGCATGGAACTTATATAGCTGCAACACGCTCGTTACCAGCCCAAAACTTCACTTCACCAAGTGGTACCAGCTTCAGCAATTCAAAAGCATGAAGAACTTGGAAGGATTTATAAGACTTTTAGCTGCAACAGGACTAGCTATGAGTGAACATGTTATTTTACTGCTCCTAGCCCCTCCCCTTGCAAATATCAAGGAAGAGCTGTTGCTAAACACTAATAACTTTTCCTTTGCATGTCTTGATGGGAAGGAGAGGGGTATTAGCAGGGCTGCTCAGATGCTTGGACTTAGATGAATGCTGGGCCACATCCCGAGGCAAGGAGCAATGCAGGACTCTCCCTTGACACTCAGTAGAGCCAAAAACCTGATGGTACTGTTGGCCCAGGAGGGGAAGGGTGGATGATGGTAGAGAAAGAGGGGAAATACTTTTAACTATGTTTTTGGCCCAGCACTCCTCTAAGAGAAATGTCCCTTTACATTTTATAAAAGAGGTTTTCATCGAGGATGCAGTCATTTAGAGCCCTGTTTTCAAAGCTTTTCTTGCTCTGTACTGGCAAAATTGAAGCTGACAGAAAACCGCTTCTTTTTGAACATCCCTGGCTGAGGTGTCACATTGTGCTGTGTGAGAGATGGGACAGGGAATGGCAGGTCATGGCAATTACTCGATCACTGCTGGCTGATTCCAAAGGATTAAGAAAAACTAAACCGTGTCAGAGCTGTTAATAATAGTCCTTAGCACTGACACCAAGCTGCAGGTCTCGGTGGGCCACGCGCGCCGAGCGGTACCTTTGTCCCCACGCAAGGTCACTGCAGTTGGCTCTGATTATAGAGTGATGCCCAGACATTAGAGGAGAGAGATTTTTCCATCTGCTATGGCTCCTATAACTTGGCTGACCACAAGACAATTTCCTAAGATCAAATCATCCGTCTCTTTCATGATGCAGCAAAGAAGGGTGCCAGAGATATGAGCTAAAGAAGGATCCAGTGCCACCAGCCTGGAGGCATATTTGAGAACACTTATTTGAGAATATGCACCCGTCTCAAGAATAACAAGCGATGCTACGTGCACAACAGCATCTTTTCATCCATCTGCCTTTCAGCTTGGACGCTACTAGGGCTGGGATTCAGTACAAGCATTGGCACCGGTGGAGTACGCGTGGCTTACACGTTACCTGAGCTGTGAACAGGGAACCACCCATCAAAACATTTAGACAGTGCCCTGCCCTCTGGATAGAAACCCTCAATAGCTTTCATTAGGTATAACTTTCCATCACTCCCTCTCTCTTTTTCTATGATCAACATTATCTTCGCTAAATATATTCCAGCAACATTTTATTTACTTTGGGTCTAGAACTTTGAGACCTCCTTCCCTAGTAATTTTACAAATAAAGCCCTGGCAGAGAGCTAGGAAAACATGTTTATGTTCTTCATATGGGAGGTGATTTCCTTCAGATCCTGGGCCGTGCATATGCTCTCCATCATACAGATCACAGGGGGGTTTGCTCCGAGTACCTCGACAATTGCAGCCGCTGTCGGCCCTCTCTGTGGGAGCTCCGAGGGGCTTGTGAAAACAGGGCGCAACGTGATGAGACGACGGTTGTACCACCTCGAATAGGAAAGTTGTCCAGACGTGCACCCTCCCTTAAAGACACCTCCCTGAGCTCCTCCAAGTGCGAATGTCACCGGAGTGAATTTGCTCTCAGTGGTGCTGCAGTTGTGGAAACCTGCATGCACCATGGTCACGTACTCAGCAACCATCCTGGATAACCCACTTCGGTACCACACTGGTGCCATCCACACCTTGCTGTGCAAAACCCCTGGAGATCAGTGGCCAAGAAGTACTAACTAATATTTCTATGGAGTAGGGAATCAAATCACATCACACAGCGTCTCACATTGAACCCAGTGAGGGCCCCCTGAGGTCCCTATGTTGGGTTTCAGACCGATCCCTCTGGACACTGGGCATACTGGACCTGTTGAGGACCAGCCCAGACTGCCTTCCCGGGTGCTGACCTCCCTTGCAGCAGCTTGCACCCAGGCTGGGATGGTGCAGTATTACTATCTTCCGCTTTCTGGTTTGTAGGGAACCCCTCCTCACTTCTCCCAGGTCTGCTGGAAGGAAGGAAAGGAGAGGTGCAGAGCACAGCACAGGATCTGGCCCACAATGCCTACAGTGCTGCAAATTAAAAAAAAAAAAAAAAAAGGGAGGGGGGTGGAATTAAATGGTTTCCTTTCCTTGGCCAGGCTCAGCTATTCCCCACCCCCAGCCAGGACCAGCCCTGGAAGCGGTTTTTGCCTTTTCTCAGGTGATGGGGGAGGGATCCGGCGGTGGACCCGGAGGCCCCAAACCCTTCACTGACTTTGCCGCCTGAAGCACAGACCTCTTAGAAAACACAGATGAAAGGGAAGCTGGGGGAGGGCTCCAGACTGGGAGAAACAACCCTCGTGGCAGGTCCTTTGGCAGGGGTCAGGCTGCAGGACACAGAGGAGATATATTAAAAGGGGAAACTGGAGGAATCTAAATAATCAGGCTCCCCACCGGATAACGCCTTGACAAGAGGAGATGCTGCGAGAGCCAACGAAAACTGCCTCGCACAGAGGGGCAGAAATGTAAAATGCCTTCTCTGAGGGGATGGGGCTGGAGATGGAGCGGGAAACCTGGGAGGCAAGGGGGGAGGGCTGAAATCTGGAAGGAAATTAAATAATAGCCTAAAATTCCCAGGTGAGGAACAATGGAATTAAAAACAGAAAGGCCCCCAAGAGATAAACAAATCAGGGCTAGCAGGCGAAGCACAGAGTGCGAGCCCTGGAGGCTGTGGGGCAGCCCACAGCGTTGGCCAATTTCTGCACCCCCTTCTCTCCATACTGCAGTCACCCCCAGGGTACGCCACAAGGTGCTGGGGCACCGTTCTGCCAGGCACCCCCCACAGAGGAGAGATGCTGGGTGGCCACCCTGAAAGTCCTTACAGCCTGAATCAGCAAAGCCACGTGAAAAATACCAGTTTGTCCCCATTTTACAGTCGCAGAGAGATTAAACCTAGTTCTCATACACTGTAAGGCTCCTTCACCCTATGGCATTCTTCTAAAAGGACTTTTTAGACGGTGTAAAACGTCCCCTCATGCTGCTTTCACTGGGGGCTCAGGCAGTCAGTCAAGCCTCCCAGTTATCACACCAGCCCAAGAGCCTGTACAGTGATTTTTTGTGTCTCAGCTGAGTCACAGCAACAGTTAAGCCATAAATATGGAAATGGTGCATACGAGCCCTGAGTAAAAGCATAAATGCTGGTTTTGTGCACAGACCTACGGGGAGTTTTCAGCAAGATAAGGTATTAAATCTCTACTTGGGAATCCCAGGAAAGAGCCCCAAACCTGCAGGCCATTCAAGAGGCATATTACATGGAATATCCATTAGGAAACAAGTTGGGAAACAGAGACCGGTGGAACAGCTTAGATAAACTTCTGACATAGGTGTCATAAACTGATGGAGCTACATTGACTGCAACAGATGTGTTTTGATTGAGGACATGGTCCTTAGGGGGTGGGAAATTATTGACTTGGAACCAAACCACAGATTTTTTTTTTGGCAATTCTGTTGTGTTTTAAAAAATTCATGGCCAAGCCCTGAAAGCACTTTACCAATAAGCACTAATATTCCCCGAGGAGAAACTGAGGCTTAGGGAGTGGGAGTTACTGCACCATGAAGTGACGCGACACAAAAACAAGGCCAAGAACCCAAAGAGCTTCCAGCGTTTCCTTGTTCTTGATACTCGCCACGTCCACACAGCGCAGGACTCTACCCGAGGAACCTCACTGAGCCTGCCTTGGTCAACTCTGCCCCACAAGTGGAATAAGTCACCAGGGCTGCCTGCCCCACATTCTTCAGAACACAGAGATGCAGACCTGTATTTTTGACTTCAACTGCTCCCTAATATTTAATCATCTTTCTTCCTGAAACAGAGCAAGGCCGTCCGCAAACCCCTGCATTCTTCTAACACTAGTCCACTTTGTGTTCAAAAGCCTTTTCTATTTCCTTTTCCAGTGCCACATGCTGCTGTGTCAACATAATACAGGGTCTTCCTAAACAAAGGAATGTGTGTCTAGAAACCATCCACAGAGAATGATAGCCAGAACCCTGCCAGCAGAAGAAAAAAAGAGGAGGTCCCACACTCCTCTTTACTGCACAGCTTTTTTAAAAAGGGAGAGTAGCACAGAGAGACAGAGCAATTCGTGTGTTCCCTATTCAGTAGGTAGCACCCGTACATAACACTAAGTAACTGTAGCCAAAACTGTACCACATTAAGTTAGAGGACCTCAAGAGCACTCACTGCTTTAAGCCAGTCCTTCCTCTCTGGATCAAGGCGAAATAAAACAGCTTACAGCTGCTGATATGTCTCAGATACTGCACTGGGAACCATCCAACACCCTGGAGGTACCTCCATGGGGGAGCCTCGGGATTACCTCTGTCATGTGCAACACTGCAATATTCACAGGCAGGTCGTTTTCTCCCCTCTCTCTACTCGTCAGAAACAAATGAGCAGATGAAGGTATGCACGGCATTAATAGGATGGCTTGGTGCTCATCAGCCACAGCAACAGAGAACCACCCTTGAGTAAAGAGACCCCATTCCAGTCCCAGCCCTGCTACCAACTTGCCATTTCGCCTTGGCCAAGTCATTTCCTCTGTCTTGTTGATTTAACTCAAGCTGGTTACGAGGCTGCAGCCAAAAAGGTTTTCATCAGAAAATATGGTTCAGAGGGGAACATATGACCTGCAGCTGAGCTCTGTTGGGGTGTGAGACCATTGGATTGCACAGTGGCATGCCAGACCTCATCATTACCGTGCAGGAGATATTCAAAGGACTGCCAAGGAACTGCAGGAAGCATATGCATTGATTTAACATGGTAGTAGCACTAGAAGGAAGCTCAGGAACCATCAAGCTTTGCTACAAGACATACCACCCCTGAAAGCTCAGGGTGGAAGTACAAAAACGACCCAGGATCCAAGCCAGGATGGAGCTTTTTCCCCCCAGGTGCAGAGTAGAAGCCCCGTGGCGTATTGCAAAGGAAACATGAAGTCCAAGTCCAAGTCAGCATCCCTGATAACTGGATCACCTCTCTCTCTTATGCATTGTTTATCGCCATGAGATCTAAGCCCTAGGGAGAGGATGTGCCTTTTACCAAGGAGCACAGCCAGTACCCTTTTTTTATTTTTTTTTTGGGGGGGAGGGGGGGAATGGGGGATTTAGATTTCTTTTTAGAGTAATTTTTATTTTAATTTTGGTCCAGTGTGATTTTTTAATTGACATCTACCACCTCTGTACTCCTGGAATCTTAGTGCTATTTGCGTCTGTCACGAGAGCAAGGGAAGCCTCTTTATCCCCGGATTCAGATCCGCCAGACTTTCCTTCTGAGGACTTGGCCACTTCATTTATAGAAGAAATCCTAAATATTTGTTTTAATTGCGAAATGGATTTCTCATAAACCAGCAGGCCTGTGTGCTATCAGGCTTTGGATTGCATCAACCCTGGCATGTGGGCTCCTGAGGCAGATGGTCAGGGAAAAGCACCTTGGCACAGTCTTCACTGGCATCTTTTAGACAAAGGGCTGCAACCGGGGACTTTGCTGCCATCGCAGCGCAGAGAAGTCTATCTTTTGTCGCAGATTTTGAAATGCTGGATCCAGCAGGGTGCTAAGCTTCTGTCAGTCTCTGTCAGCCCTTCGCTCCCAATGTCTTTCTCCCCACAGTCTGGCTGGCAGAGGGGGGGTGGGAGAGGTGGGGGGTGAGGTCTCTTGGCAGAAGCCGGAGCCACGGTTCTGTTTTCAGAGCCGCCTGCCTGGCCGCAGGCAAAGCACCAGCTCCGTCTGCCTCCCCCACCCTTCTCTGTCTCCCTTTCCCAAAGGGTTTTGACTGGCTCTGTCCAGCGGGTGGCCAAGCCCACCCTTAAAACATTAAGATGTCCACAAGTACTTAGCCCTGGATGAATCTGACCCCAAATTCAGCATCTCTAAAGATTCCCATCCCAGTCTGCTGAGGTTTTGTTTTTTTTATTTTTTTGCTGGGGACAGTGACACTCTTGACCAGTCAGGCAGCTCTGCTCCTTTGGGGGAAAGGGAATGCCCACCCAGTAATTACAGATGTTTTCCTCTCCCCTGAACTAGCAGAAAACGAGCTTCTAACAGTTTGCTTGTGAAGCAGTGGAACACAGAAGAGGATTTGAGTTGCAAACTCATCGAGAAACACTGATGAAGAGTGACTTTCTGTTCAGCCCAGCCTGGACAGTCCGTGCATAGCTGTGCAGATGAGAATTTTGTCTCTATTTTAAGTCTTTGAGGAATAAGGGTCACACAGTTTTGTTGAGAAGAAAGTAGATCCCCGTGGGTGCAAGCGATATTCCTCCCTGTCTTTCCTAATAGCTGTTCAGAAGAACCTCAATCTGAAACGACGTGAGAAACCTTTTTATTCTTCCTTATGTCCAGCATGGCCAATTTAGCCCATTTTAGAAGATCCAGCACAGGCAATGTCACAAAGACAGGCTGTTAAAATGCTAGCATTTGAAGTATTAATTTAGCCCAGCACATTAAGTCCACAGATCTTTCTGCCAATTATTTTAGATAATTGTAACTATCACCACAAACAGTTTGAGATGTAGAGGATCTGCAATTATCTGGATTTCCCCCCCATTGTAAATGAAAGGGATAAGAAGTAAAATCATCAGGGAACAACTTAAAGCTTGTATTTGTTGGGGGGGATGGGGGGGTAGGGAGGGGGAGAACATCCGAACGATCCAACAGCTTCAAAAAATTGATTGTCTAAGGAAAAAGGAGGGTGGATGATGGCAAATTTACTTGCAAACAGAATGAAAAAGGAGCCTTAGAAACTGGAGAAAATGCTGATGGAGAAAATGTGAGAAAATTAAGGGACCACGAAAACCCATGGAAATAATTAAGTGAAAAACAGAACCTGCTCAGGGAAGCCCAGGTGTTTATTGTATTATAGAGAGCAGAGATGTTTCCTTTGCTTACATGAGTTCCCACCACTAAGCTGTGGACAAGAAAAGTTGTATTAGAAACTACAGGGAAAAACTACATAAAAAAAAAAAAAAAAAGAGCCACTTCTCTAACCCTAAACCCCCTTTCCAGCCCTGTCCAGCCAGCAAAACAGCCAACACAGCATCCCAGTCACTAAGAATGCACAGAAGGTGGTGGCTCAACCTGGTCTGAGAAGACCTGGGGGAGGTTGTGGCTATCTTGAAAACAAAGAAAGCTGTCACCAACTCCCAACCTGTCCCATCCCCGCATTGCTCCCTGCTGGGGCTCCCTCCTGCACCCCAGAGCTGAAACCCTACTGAGCCGTGGCACGGGGAAAGACTACATCTACCTCCTCCCAGGAAGCCACATCTACTTCATCCCATGACTACTGCCATCAGAAATATTCTTGCAGGTTGAAGCACAAGGCAGGGACATAAAGAGTTTGGCTTCACCAGCTCCAGAGAGGAAAATACCTTTGGGAAAGCGGGGCTGGCACTGGGGGGGTGGTGTGAGGAGGGGAATCAGGCAGGCAGGGAGGGTGCTGCTGTACCCCCCAAAAGCCAGCAACAGACCTAGTGGACTTCTGAGAAGCCTGTCGTGGTTTCAGCCTTATTCATACCCGACTTGGGTTTTTGCTACGGCTTGGGACCCAGGAGCAAGGATGCAGGGGGCATGGAGCATCCCTCTCGAGGTGGCCGGTCACCCTCCCGCCCAGGCAAGGTGACAGGGGACCTCGCCCCAGATTGCGGCACCCGGGGAAGGAGAAGCGCCGAGTACATCCCACCGGGAAAGCCACTAGAGGGCCCCTGGGCCGGCAGAATGCGGCTCACCGGGGTGCGGGACACGGCCAAGGCAGCCCTGAATATTTTATGGAGAGACAGACAGGTGACCTCTGAGCATAAAGACACAGATTTCAGGCCCGCCACTGCCATCGGCACGTGAACCTGCCACACTCCCATCATGTCCTGGTCCTTCCTGCAACCGTGCCGATAGAGATTAGGCAGCAAAAGCACTCCTTACAGAGGCTGCTCTGGAGATCTTCCATCTAGCCTCACATCAAAATTGAGCCTATTTAACATCTAATAAGTCAAGCACAGCCTGGAGAAGTCTGATTTTCAAGCCAGAGTAGCATCTTGCACCCATTCGAAATGTCCATTTGGAAATTCAGCGTGAATAACACAAACATAAGACAGATGCTGCCACTTACCCAAATGTCTTGGAGGAACAAATGGGAACCGAATCTGAAAGCAAATGAAGCAACCAGATTGTAGCTCTTAAGTGGACTATGTACCATAGCGAGTGAAAAACTTGGCAGGAAGGAACTAAATGTTCGCCGCTTTGCTTGATCTACATAAACCATAAGTGCACGTGTGTTTGTTCGCTCTAAATCTGAAGACATAATCGAAAGCAGGTGAGAGAGGCGGGGGCAAACCCCTTTCTTGGGGCCACAGTTTGCCCCTTTGGGAGAACAGCTTTTCCCCAGAGAGCCACGGGTGGGTGCATCCCAAAGGGATAGGGCTGGACCAGGGCGGCTCCAGGGAAAGCAGGTGCACGGGGAAGGACCACCATCACCTCCCTACATCACGCTCCCGCTCGGAGATCCTCCAGGCAGGAGCAACGCCGACATTTGCCGAGGCGGCAGAAGCAGCCCAGCGATGCTGCAGGTTGGGTTGGGCTGGGACCGACTGAAAAACGCTGGTTTTGTGTGAGAGCCACCAGCCACCCAGACACTGAGCATTCACTCCCAGAGCACATTTAGTGCAGCTGGCATTGTGTCAGACTAGACTGACTTCGTGCAGGAAATACTGAGCACTTGGACGCGCTGAGCGAGGGCTGGGAAAGCGTCCAAGATTATGCTTCACATCTGCTCCCGCGAAGCCAGTGCAAGCCCTGTTTGAACGTGTAGTGTAAACAACAGCATCACTAGTGAAACACAAGCACAAGCAAACGTGCGTACGCTACCGGGGGCCATCTTGAGCCCAGCTCCTTCGGAAACGGCGAGGCGCCTTGCCTGGCAGCAGCTGGGGAAGAGAAAACCCCTCCTGCACTGGGAAAGGTTTATGGAGGGGGGAGATAATCCCACTGAGCCCCAACAAAGGCACAGGTCACCGGGCTCGTGTGCGCGCACAACCCCTGGCCCTCAAGGCCAAGGGTTGGCTCGGAGTCCCTTTCTCTGCTAAAGAACCCCCTCCCCCCCCCAAACACCACCCTCCACCAAGGAGGATGCCCGCGGTGGCAGCCCTGTCCCTTGTCCCTTCCCTGCTCTCCAAGGGAAGGGGATGCAGCGTTCCAGCTCCCCAGCAGCAGAGCTCTGGTTATTCCCTGGGTGCAGCAAAGAGGGAGGGAGGGAGGGAAGGA
>VXBJ01003869.1:409431-424178 GCA_013400055.1 Nycticryphes semicollaris | reverse complement strand
CTTGCCTTGCTTGCTTTGTTTTTGGCAACAGCAGGTGAACATCCTGGTGAAAACTGTCATTAGTCCCCTGCCCCTATTTCTTCTTCTTTCTTGGGGTTTTTTCCCCCCTCCCCTACATCCAACGCTCACTATTGCACCAGCAATTGCTTCAGGAGTCCAAGAGTTAAAGTTGCAGCACAGACTCTCCTTGCCTACTCCCTTAAGCCTCTCAATCTTCCATTAAATCCATTTCTCCATTCAGACTGGATGAGCTTTTTTCCTCCCCGCCCCCCCCCCCTCCTCCCTAACCCGGCAGCTGCTGAATTTTCCACCCCAAGCCGAGAGGCAAAGCCCAAAAGCATTCTTGGAGGGTTCACTTGGCAGAGTCCTCTCCCCGCCAGCGCCACGGGATCCAGCCGGCACCGCTCTTCCTTGGCCAAGCCAAAACGTGAGCGAATTCCCAACGCTTGTGCCATCGGGGGAAAAAAATCAAACCAAATCAAACCAAACCAAACCAAACCAAACCAAACCAAACCAAACCAAGCGACCGCGGGCCCATCCGAAAGGATCCAGTGGAAAAAGGGTTTACGTGTGCAAACAGCTGTACATCGGTGGGTGGGTGTAGACACGTTAGAAGCTCAGGGTGCCTCCATCCTGCTAAGAGATCTTGCAGTTGTTGCGTGAGCAGTTCTGTGGGGGGCTCTGGGGTGGGCGGATGGATTTGGATCTCTTCAGGCTGTTACCTTTGCTGCTGCTCCCACCCCCGCTGCTGGCCAAGGAGTAGGACCGGCCGTGCATCATCACCGCGTTCATCCCGTTGGCCATGGAGAAGGATTTCAGGTGACTCTTGATGGTGACGGGCAGCGGCAGCTTGTCGATGAGGTGGACGGGGGTGCAGGAAACGATGGCTCGGCAGCACAGGTCCTGCAGGCTGAACACTGTGGGGAGAAAAGACCAGACCGGTCAACGGCCAAGCGATTTCAAGGGCTGCCTTCTCCCTCCAACTATTCCTTATGCCGTGCAGTTCCTGCTCCTTTGGGGAGAGTAGGTGTTAACAATGACACAGGAGCCCTGAACAGGGAGGAGATTAGTTAGGAAACTCTAGGTGAGGCTCCTGCTTTGCCAGACACCAGATTTGGTGACAACACCAGGCTTAGACACTGCCACCCCTCCACTGCCCAGGGCTGGCAGCACCTTGCTCATGCTCCTGCAAGACGCTTGGCTTCTCAGGTCATTGTTTGGTAACCAGGACATGCCCAGGCAACAAGGCAACAGGGTCAGCAAGCCCCAGAGTGGCACTGGGGACCAGCTCTCTGCAGAGTGGCTGCAGCAACAGAGATCCCACCAAGCCAGGAGAAGACTTGGCCCTTCCAGGCATCCCTCCCGGTGTCCTCTTAGCTCAGTGTCCATCCTATGAGCAGGTTTTTGGAAGCTTCCTTCCCAAAGGGAAAGGATTTCCCAGCAAACAGCCACACGAGGGCACGCTTTCACCTCCAGCCTGACACAAAAGGCACGCTGCTGTTCCAGGGCAGGCGGCCCCCCTTATTCCAGAGCAGGCAGCACCCCTTATTCCAGAACACACAGCACCCCTTCTATTCCCGAGCAGGCAGCGCCCCTTATTCCTGAGCAGGGAGCCAGCAGTTACGAGTCCTGCCTCTGGAAGGGGTTCAGGAAACGTCTGTGAATGCAGCCCAGTCCCAGCTCGCCATCCCTCGGTGAGCTGGGGACAGTGACACGGCAGCCAGGCTGGGGACAGGAGCCCAGGCAGATGATTTGGCGACTGGCAAACAGGACTCTCCCTGCTGGTGAGCAGCGGCTGAGGATCCACATGAAGGAAGGTCACCCCAGGGGTGCAAATGCCCCGCTGCTCAGGCTGCCGGTGGAGCAACACTGCTCCCTCCAGCCAGGAACCGACGGGGGACCTAGGACTGTTTTTCCTTCAAACGCAAGAGGCTGAGATGTAACGTGGGGTCTGCTCGAGGTTTGCCACACTGCAGCACACATGTCGGGATATATGGAATACCCCAGCCCTCCTGCGTGCCGACAGCAGGGATGGGATTTAGTCCCTTCAGCTCCCTGGGCTCATTCTGCTTTCACCTCCCTCCAAAAGAGGAGACACAGGCTCAGGCAAGGGTAAGGACTCAGGTTTGGATCCATCCCACAGGGCCTTTTGACTGAAGTACTTTCAAGTTGTGGGTTTAATTGCCCTCATACAGAAGAAGGAGAGGTGTAGGATGCCCCGGAGCGATTCAGATCCCAGACATGCTGAGCTGCCCTCCGGAGCTGCCCATCCCTGCCGGGTTCCCATGCCAGTACAGGCACCTCCTTGTGGCTCAGCTTCAGCTTGTCTGCCCAAAGGGTGTTTTTCCACATCAGGTGCTGTCAGATCCCACAGCTACTAAAAAGCACAGCGCCCACCCAGGCAGTCACTCCTACCCCTCCCCATCCCAGCCCTCACGCCTTCCCCTACACAGAGCAGCCTCCTCACTACTGACCTCTGTTGGGCCTCCAGATCTTCTCCATGCCGTGCCGCATGAGGACGATGCGGGACAACTCCGTGAAGGACTCGATGACGTTGAAGTTGCACAGGGGGCTGACCTCAAAAAATGTCATGCAGTTCTTCTCCGCGTAAGCCCGGGCCTGCTCCGTGGGCACCTGACGCTTGAAGGCGAGGTGGAGCCTGTTCCCCACCAGGATCCGAGGGACACCCGGGGCATGCTTGAAAAAAGGAAAGCAGTGGAAAAATCACAGCTTGACCTTAGAAAGGGCAGCCCACACCCAGCATTCTGTTCTGCTCTAAGAGTACTGAAGGGCAAAGAAGCAGAAACCACTCTGTGACCAAGGGACTACTACTACTGCATGACGAGGAAGACTAACTTAGCCCTTCCACAACCCATTTTGGAGGGAACCTGCCTGCTTTTCTTGGCCATTGCCAATCCCTTTCTGACTACTCTGGACTTAGAGAGGCGGAGGACAGGCACGCAGATAACCCTTGATTTGCTTATTGACACACAATTGTTTAGATGACAACTTCAATCCAGGCTACGTGGAGAATGGCTGGAGAGCAGCCCCGAGGAGAAGGACTTGGGGGGGGTTGGTGGATGAGAAGCTCGACATTCACCAGCAACGTGTGCTGGCGACCCAGAGACCCCCCACAGCCTGGGCTGCATCCCCAGCAGCGTGGCCAGAAGAGTAAGCCCCTCTGCTCCGTTCTGGGGGGACACCCTCCCAGTGCTGCCTCCAGCAGCAGAAGGACATGGAGCTGTTGGAGCGGGGCCAGAGGAGGCCATTGAGATGCTGGGAGGATTGGAGCCCCTCTGCTGGGAGGACAGGCTGAGAGAGTTGGGGGGGGTTCAGCCTGGAGAAGAGAAGGCTCCAGGGAGACCTTCGAGCCCCTTCCAGTTCCTCCATGGGCTCCAGGAAAGCTGGGGAGGGACTCTGGGTGAGGGAGGGGCGCCCTAGGAGGAGGGGGAAGGGTTTGCCCCTGAAAGAGGGGAGATGGAGCTGAGCTGTGGGGAAGAAGTTCTCCCGGTTGCCCTGAGAAGCTGTGGCTGCCCCATCCCTGGAGGGGTTGAAGGCCAGGTTGGAGGGGGGCTTGGAGCACCCTGGTGTGGTGGGAGGTGTCCCTGCCCAGGGCAGGGGGTGGTACTGGGCGGGCTTGAAGGTCCCTTCCAACCCAAACCATTCCATGATTCTATGATTACCTCTCCATGGCAGAGCCATTTGTGTCCCCATATGACACCTGAGGTGGCACCTCAGCCCAGCTTTTCGTTATAGACCACTGCACTCATTCTTCCACTCAGCTTACCTCATCTATTTCCTTTATCCATCGGTCTATCCCATCGAAGGACCAGCGATTAGTGATGTCATACACCAAAAGGATTCCCTGGTAGAAGAAAATCAGGAGCAATTAGGAAGGTTCATAGTAGGGAAATGAAAGGGAAACCCACCCGAAAGATCACTCCAACAAAAGGCTAAGGGACAGAACATTGTTCTAGCCACATTTGTGTGTTTGCCAGGGCTAACATTGAGACAAAAGGTCTGTACCAACTCGTCCTGCACTATTAGGGAAGGTTTTACTCCCATTTTGGCTTGAAAAATCCCTCAAATAGTTTCCAAAGCAGCAGCCTACACAAAGGAAGAGGAACTGCCTCAGTGACTGCATCTGGAGGAATCAGGCCATGCGTGACACACTCCTCTCCTGTCACAAACCTCATCCAAACTCCCTGAAGCAGAAACAGTTTTTCCCCCTTCTGCAGAAGAGCTGCATTCAGTGGCAGGACAGCAGCAGAACATGCCGGAGTTAATAAAGCACACTCACCTTCAGCAGGGTAGGGAGTGGAACTGGATGATCTCTAAGGTCCCTTCCAATCCAAACCATTCTGTGATTTCCCTCTCCATGACCCGTCTCATTCTGTCCCCCCTTTTCTGGGAAGGAAGTTCAGTGATGCCAATCAGCACCACAGCATCTTTGCAGGTCTGAGATCTCACAACCAGGATCCATGCTGGGCTTTGCCAGCGCTGCTAATTGTCACCTCTACACTGGCAGGTGACGAACACAGTACAGTGATGCTGGCAAACCCCAGGGGGTCAGACCAAAGGACCCCCTTTGTAGGTCCTGAAGGTCCTGTAGGACCTTCACCCTGTCCTTTCTTCTGGAAAGGAGGTACCTACCACATTGTCAGCCCACGTCCATCTTCCCTGGACACCACTCACACCTGCCACTCACACCCCTGTCACCTCTCAAGGTGCAGCACAACGATGCTGGCAACCAGGACAGGCACAATCACAACAGAGAACTTCATGCATGCAGCCGTGAGGACACAGAGCAGAACCTTGGGGTGGTCTCCACCCTTGTCCCAAGCCTAGTTAGCAGGACCCAGGACCACGACCAGACCACTAGCCACCACTGAGGACCCCAGCCACACTTAATGAGTGAGATTTTCTTGAATCTAAGTATTTCTGAGGACAGGCACAAGGAAAAGTAGACTGTGCATGGCCCAGCAGGCACCCAAGTCAATGCATCAGGAGCTGCCTCTCGGTACCTGTCGGGCACCTACAGCATTTACAGAATTGTCTTTAGCAGCAGCCTCTCGGCAGCTCTCCCGTGATTTTTCTGACTTCTCATCACTCTCTTTTTTGCACCTGAGGACATTTCAAGTGACAACAGGCACTTGAAGATGCCATGAACGAGGGAGGAACAGATGATCTCGCAGTCAGAGAGGATGCAGCCCAGCTGGGAATGCTGGATGGTAACCCAGCAGCAACAGGAGACTAAGCCAAGGGCAAAACAAACCAGCCTGGGTGAGACTCCGGGATCACAGACCATTTAGCAGCGAGCTTGGCAGAACCAGTCTTCTCCGAATTGGGGTATCCTCCAGGAACTGCTGTCCCTATGGCAAGATCTTAAGCTGGCAAAGGAAATTCTCAGCCTGGTCCTCCCCAGGAGATGCCTAGATCCAACCCAGTGAAGGAGGGAGCTGACAAACTGTCTACATCTGTCCTGGTACAGCACAGAGACTATCAAGCATTCTCATGGACCAGTGGAGTCACTCCTTTGTCCACCAAAACAGAAAATCCATGACACAGATGGGAAATACAGTCTTCCTGAAACACAGCTTTACAATAGTTGCTGGTGCCAAAGCCTGCGATGGACTGGGGGAACCTGTACGGAATCAATCCATGTACAAAGATGTGATGTACCTCAAGTTTATCCACAAATAATCAGCAGTGTGAGATCTGGAGCACGCAGGGACGATAAAACACCAGGGCTTCTGAGCCACAAAGGCGCCCGAATCGTTATTATCAAGTTATGTCTTGAGCTGGTGCTTGACGTGTTCTCCCCACTGGGCAAAGCAGCCTTTTCCCAGTAGGAAACAACCTTTCCCCAATATGCTGGGTGAGCCTCAGCGCCGTTTGCCTTTCTCTCAAAGCTCTCTCAGAATAAGCAGTTCTCACAAACCCTGACCAATTTTAGCCTTTGCAAAAATCTGGGTCAGAACAATTCTGATTGTTGAGCTTTATCCCAACCTCATTGCAGAGGTCTTCCACTCCGGGTGAAGCTGGATTTTTCTGTCCCTGCTTGTCCTCTAACACCTACACATCTGCATTTGTACCATCTGCAGAAAGGCTCAAACTTAGGAAAAAAAATTAAAAACAAAAAAGGAAGAAGATACCAAAAGCAAGTCATGCCTGGTGGGCTGGCTTTCATGTCTGGTAGGCCAATGTGAAGAGTGAGCCCTTCAGAGTTCGGGTTTGGGGTTGTTCTGAGGGACCTGATGATGAGTTTTTCATACCTGCAGAGGTATTTGTGGGCTGAGGGGGAGCAGATGCATCTCCAGTTTCCTCCAGGGCAAGTCTGGAGCTCATGCCTAGAATCTGTAATTTTTTGCAGGGTGACTTCTAGAACATACTCAAAAAGAATTGGGAGCTGTTTTTGTTTTGGAGAAGAGAATTGGTTTCTCCTGGGTTTAGATAGGAAGAAATAAGAATGAAGTGATGTTTTTCCATAATTACAAAAAAATCCACAAAACCAAAGATACTGCTTTTCAAGAACCCCAATGGAGAAACACTTACTACCAGGATATTTTAGGTACTCTGAGCTTTCTTTTCAGCCTTGTTATATTACTTTTGACTTCTAGCTTCCAAGGCCGGGTGTGAGAATGAATGAGAGTCAGAAAATAACAACGCAAAAAGCCTGATACCCCCTGCCCCCCTGCAAGACAAACTGCCGGCAAGTTCTTATTTTATTTCTGGATTGACAAGTTCCTTTAGCCAAGAGAAACAGACCCAAGACCTAGTTTGTGAAGACCGCTTCTGCCAGAAATACGCTCTGGGAGGAGAGAGTTCTCAAGCTGGCTGGCAGCTGCAGCCTGGATCTTCTTTAAATAGGAAAAAGGATAAAGACATCAGCAAAAACGCAGCCCCAAGTTCTCAGGAGCCAGGGCAGAAGGTCAAGACCACGATTTCTAAAGGCAGGAGACACCACGTCATCTGCCAGCTTGCCTTCCAAGTCCTAACACAGCTCCAGGCAGGCACACTTAGAGAAGATTGTCAAGAAAAGCTTCCCAAAGGTCAGGAGACACCACAACCAAGTCGTCTCATGCCTTGTTTCTCATCCTCCTCAGTACGGCTGGTAAAACCAGCTTCACTTTTACTCAGCAGAAAATAGAGGAAAGTCTTAAAAACGCGGTGGTGCTGCCAGGTCACCTCGTAACTTCTCCCGAGCAGCACTGGCCCGCTCCGGACACCGCGTTTCTAAACCATACACCCCAAAATGCAGCTGTCAGCACCATTTTCTCCCCTGGAAAGAGCAGTGCCATGGCCGTGCAGGCAGACAGGGAGCTGGTTCCAGCTCTGCAGACAGCTCCAAGTAAGACCTGTTGGGTTTTAGAGTTGTTTTGGGTTTTCTGTTTTAAAGAAAAGCCTCCTTTTGGAATAATGCGCACAGGACTTTTAATGGACTCGACTAATGAGCAGCTGCCCATTTGCAGCCTGAACTGGTCTCCAATGCCTAGATGGCTCTCAACACCACAGTATCTCCGTACCTCTCAATTTTTAATTTCACAAAGCACCTGTGTAAGCTTTGTTACACACCCCAGGTTCCCAGGGCATGAAGCAATGAAGTAAAAAGGTTCTCAGATCAAGGGTATTCTAGACCCCTCACCAACCCTCTGACAGCCTTTCTTCTTTGTTCTCCTCAACCTGCCTACAGGCTTCTGTGGGAGGTGGAGGACAACTGAACTCATCCCCAGACCTGCCCCTTGGCTTCTCACGATCGCTTTTCGAAGCTCATTTCCAGTCTGGTTTTGCTCCACGCTACTGGGGCTGGCAGGACCCCAAGCACACCAGTGACGGAGCACGTCGCGCAGTGGACAAGGGGACACAGAGGGGGTCCCCCGTCACTGTACCCAGCAGCACAGGCGGACTCTTACTCTGCCAGACCCCAAACTTGTTTTCAGCGGGAGCGCACACAAGGATCTCCCCATGGAGAAGAAAAAAATGAAACCAAAAGAGAGAAGTATCCTCCCTGCCTGCCCGCTGCTGGTTTAGACCAGGCCTGTGAGCAATAAGGTGCAAAGCAGACTCCTCCAAAAAGGCTTCTTGGACTCTTTATGTGCTGGATCTCCAGCTGCTCGCACAAGCACACCAGAACACGGCTGGGGGGGGGAAGCAGGCGCTCGCACGACGGCCAAAGACACCAGCTCCGTGCGGGCAGATGCTGTGGTGGAGGTTGTGGAGTCTCCTTCTCTGGAGACATTCAAACCCCGCCTGGAGGTGTTCCTGTGTGACCTGCTCTGGGTGTTCCTGCTCTGACAGGGGATTGAACTGGATGAGCTTTCCACGTCCCTTCCAGTCCCTGAGATTCTGTGATTCTGTGATTCTGTAACCTTGGAGCTGAAGAAGCCGGGAAGACCCACCTCCCAGATTGGATTTCTCTGGCCCACGGGACAAAGTGAACCATAAACAAAAGATCCAGCGCCGAGGGCAACCAGAACACCGTGTCTCTCCTGCCTGCTCTTTTGCGTGACGTTTGGTCACCGCTTTCCAGCTGGCACCTCGGCCCCTTGGCTCCTGGGCAATCGCGTCCCGCTGCCAAACCATTTCCCAACAGCGTAACGCCTTGATGGGGGGTTGGTTCATTTATCACTGAGCTTTTGAGCAACATTTTGGCAGGCAGGGCAGGCTCCTCCAGCAGCCGGAGAAGCCCATCAGAATGACCCGGGGCAGGAAAGGGACTTGCAGCAACAAAGCAAACCAGAAGGTAAGAGGAGAGCCTGCATTTAAGTCTCTGCTGAGCTGCCAAAAAAGCCACCACCTTTCTGCATACTAAGAAGTCCCAAACAGGATAAAACCAGCAGCCACTCAAATCACCTGCCTAAGCAGAACTGGGCCATACCCATTATTCTGTTAGGACTGTAGCTTTAGTGGAAGATGGGAACATTTTTGAATGTCGATTGTGGCTTTCCTGTAGATGGTCTGCAGCTCTTTGTGAAGAACTCTCCGTGTCATGCTGTCTGGGCAGAGTTGGCAAGCCATGCTTCCAGAAACATTAACTCACTGGCACATGAGGACATCAGGAATGGCCCTGGCACTGCTTCTTCCTTGCTAGATCAGAAAGCACCACCACAACCCTCTTTCTCCCCTCCGTGATGGCTCTTGGCATCGCCGCCACTCGCTCGCAGCCGTCAGCAGAGCCCCAGCTGCACACAAGGGTTGAGGCGAGCGTGCCAGCTCTGCCGTCAGCACGACTGAGACCTTCTAACCAAGCAGAAAAAAACCAAAGAGCAGAAGTTCACGGGCAAAATGAAAGATTTCTGAAGTACCTTCAAGCATCACTAAACGCCTTTCAGCACACGCCATGTGATGACAATTAATATAAAAATCCTTCCGCAGCACAGCAAGCTCCCGACTCCTCGAGTTTGTTCTGCAGGTCATGGCACTGCTGGGCTTCCATCTCCACTCTCCCCTGCAGTCACCAAGAGGTGGCCTGCACATCCTGCCTGCCCCAGCAGTTTCCAGAGGCCAGTGCTCTGCTGTCCCAGACACCATTGCTCCTCTTTTACCCTGAAGTGAGACCCTGAAGTGATGAGGTCAGGACCTGCTGGCCCAGCAGACCCTAAGAGGGAAGGGATGATGAAAGGAGGTGGGATAAGAAAGCAGCAACTCAAACCCCAGGGAAGCAAGAAGAGAAATAGAGGAAGGGTCCCAACCACACCAGTACACCACAAGCCTCCACCTTGAGCCAAAGAGCTCATTACCTCCCTAACGAGATCAGATCAGCCAGGGAGGGCAGCGCAGGGAGGGGAGGCAGGAAAGATCTGTGATCCTCAGGGCAAATCCCAAGGCAAACGTGGCTGGTCCACCTTGGCTGAAAGAAGGGACTGGTCTTCATTTGCTCATCAAGGGCAGCAAAGCTATTTTGCTTTAGATGTTTTGAAGAGGAAGGTGTTCTTGCTGAACATGAAAGCCATGTGTCTGTGTACGCAGGCAAGTGGCGAGGAGTTTAAATTGGGGAAGAGATGGAGGTGGCTCAAGGAGAGTCCTCTCACCGGGGAGGGACTAGTCCAGACTGAGCAAATCAGGAGGCTGTGCTCCGAGGGAAAGGAAAACTCCCCAGAAGGTCTGCTCCCAGTTTGGAGACTCTTTTCCCACTTTGCAGCCTCTCCAGGGTTTACTTCAGAAGATTCAATTCTTATCACTATGCTCAAGCAACAATATGGTGTGTGGGACAGCCAGGTGCATGTCCCTTACCCGAGGGACTTTTCATACCAGGTCTTCTCTGAAGCAGTGACTGTTTTGGTGGGGGGGGGGACTCACCCTCTTCTCAGCCACCTATTGCAAGGGCTACCAGGCCTGCTGCTCTCACAGCAAGCCTGTCAAAGTCCTCCTGGGAAACTCCCCTTGTGCTCATTACAGGAAGCTCAGTTCACAGTCTCAATCCTGTACCCAGTGCGAGCCCTTTGCTAATTTTCAGAAGGTGAAAAGGTGCTTGTGGGCAGCCTATACCAAGCTGCTCTTGTACAAATATCACACCGTGCTTCAAACCGAGCTGCTCTTACCCTGGCATCTCTCTCTCTCTCTATTCTCTGCTCTATTTATTCTTCCCGAGCTTTTGGCTTGCTGGGTTAAAAAAGCTGTTTCTCTTGCCTCCAACTGGATTTGCATCAGGCTTCCTACAGCAGAAGTCTTTAAGGCTGATGATTGATAGCAAGACAGCAGAGAGGAAAGCAGACAGCTGGAGCAAAGAATTCAGTACAGCACACAGCATTAAGTACATCTTGACGAAGTAAGAGAACTTGGGAGCAATTTATCTCTATTCCCCGCCCCCCCCTCCCCGAGACGGCGCAGGGTTAAATTGTCTTTATGCTAATGCTACGCCAGAAGAAGTCAGCGTCTGCAGACTGAAAATACCGGAGGTGTTGAAGTCCATTCTTGCAGTCACACAGGCGTTTGGTATTCAAAACAAACTGTTCTCTTGCTTTGGTTAACCATTAAGAGTTTAGATGAAGATACTTTCCTCTTCCACTGAAAGACGCGGTGAGTTATTTAAGGGCGACGCCGCATGCACTCCTGCTACCACAGGAACATCGCTGTATCACCACACAGGAACAATCCTCCGATGCTGAAACCAGTCTAAGTGTTACTTCAAGCCACCTAGAGAGGACTCTACAAGAGCTATGGTCATTAGTCTTCTAGATGCACCCACTGTCCACCATGCTCTTCTCATAAGTGCTTCACAGGGTAGTGGAGATACTTCACTGGGAACTACAACTCCTACTGGGCAGGCTTGCTGCTTAGGGCTGGTTTGTTGTTTTTAAGGGTAAGGGTTGACTATTTTGGCAGGTCAGGATTAGGGGATCACAGCAGTCCTTTGGAAGAGGCGTTGGTTGCACAAGCAGAATGCAGGCCTTGAGGAAAGGGCCATACCTTGCTGCGTAACCTTCATACCCCATTCAGCAATTAAAGTCACATTGAAGGTCCCTCTGCCCAGCTGATGAGGTTTATTGCAAACGTCTCTCAGACTCCTTGGGAGGGGTGAGCAGGTAAGATGGGCAAGGCAATCCTTGCAGATATTCATGTGTGAGCTCTGGTAAGTACAGCAGAAGAGCAAGGCACTGCCTCCAAAGCAAGGAAGGTCATGAACTTCATTTTGAGAAAAAATGATGACATGAAGCTATTGGAGCAGGGCCAGAGGAGGCCATGGAGATGCTGGGAGGGCTGGAGGCCCTCTACTGGAAGGACAGGCTGAGAGAGTTGGGGGGATTCAGCCTGGAGAGGAGAAGGCTCCAGGGAGACCTTGGAGCCCCTTCCAGTTCCTCCAGGGGCTCCAGGAAAGCTGGGGAGGGACTCTGAGGGAGGGAGGGGAGCCCTAGGATGAGGGGGAAGGGTTGGACCCTGAAAGAGGGGAGATGGAGCTGAGCTGTGGGGAAGAAGTTCTTTGGGGTGAGGGTGGTGAGAGCCTGGCCCAGGTTGCCCTGAGAAGCTGTGGCTGCCCCATCCCTGGAGGGGTTCAGGTTCAAGGCCAGGTTGGAGGGGGCTTGGAGCAGCCTGGTGTGGCGGGAGGTGTCCCTGTCCAGGGCAGGGGGTGGCAGTGGGTGGGCTTGAAGGTCCCTTCCAACTCAAACCATTTTGCTATGAAAGCAATCTGCAATTTCAAACTCAAGGTCAGCCGGAGACATGACACCTTACGGCATCCTGCGTCAAACAGCGTTGAGGGAGAACAGGCTGCAGGAGCCCAAAGGATGCACTGGGCCAGTGCCTGACACCTCTGTTGTACTTTCTAGAGAGATGTGTACTTGTTTCTCCATTAAATTAAAGTATTCTCATCACTACTTATGGATGGATGGATGGACAAATGGATGGATGGATGGATGGTGGCAGCAGCTACAAGCTCTGGTGCTGGGTGCAGCCTTGTGGAGACCCAGCACTTGCTCTGAGGAGCTCACAGTCAAAGTGGGGAAAGCCTTTTGTAGAGCAGGTTATGCTGCAGACATGGGGAAAACCTCTCAAATGGCATTTCCGAAACGCAGTAAGGGCAGGGGGAAGCTTAAAGACAAACTCACACATGGGACTGAGGACCTGGACGGGAGATCCCGTCCTCTCCCACTGCAGAAGCCACGCTCCAGCACCCCTTGCCTTGCACTTCTGTAAGCACCAGGAAATTGGCCCCCGCTTCAAAGGAGCTGCCTCAAAGCATCCACAACCCCAAGGATGTGCACAAACAAGAATAAACAAGACACCAGAGGAGGTATCAACAGCACATCCCAGACTGAAGCGCTCTCCTGTCTCCAGCCCAAGAGGATTGGAAGGATTGGAAGGAAGTCTTAGGGAAAGGGAATGTGATGGATTTTGCCAGTAAAGCGAGAGTCTGCAGCTACAAGGAACAAAAAGCCAAGAGCAATAGTGACAAGAGCTTGAATAAAGGTGGCAAAGTTTCCCAAGAAGCTGCCAGGATGCTGGCACAGTCGTCAGGCTGATATAAAGCTTCCGACTCTTAGTGTCTAAGGGAGGAGAAATTTTTCTCCAAGGTTTTCCAATTTGGCAAGAGAAGGAAAAATACCGTATTTGATTTAGCTTAGGAACCCTGTCACCTTCCTAAAAGGACGACAATAAAACTGTAAGAAAGCTCTATTAACTAACTGCAGTTTTTCAGCAGATCGCAAGATTTTTCTGCTGTTCAGCATCTAGATGGTACTTTGGAGCAGGGCCCAAAGGAGAAACTCCAACAGTAACGCTCTGCCCCACGTTTTACAGAATGTACTCTACAATCCACTTGAGTTGCTCCAGTTTCAAGTCTGCATCAAACATGCAAGTAGGAGCCACCCTATTTTTGGAACTGCCTTGAAGGCAATGCAGACTGGAAGGACTCCATTGGGAAAGCCAATGTCATATTTAAACAAATTGGACAAACCTCAGAAAGTACGAGCTCCCACATTAAAGCTAAGGCAGATCCAGAGCTAGAATTGCCTTGTCCTCTAAAACCCCACCTTCTCAGCCCTTCTCTAGGAGCTAACACTGAATATTGTCTGCATCAGAGCTTTTCTGCAGGAGGCTGGGAAAGTCTGTCATTCCCCTCTCTCCCACCATTCCATAAAACCACACTACCAGGCAGCAAGACGACATGCAGTGCCTCTTGGCTCTTCCACAGACCCCATCCTTTCCACGCTTGATGCATTACTCTTCAGAGCTCTTTACTAGGGCATGAAAGATTTTTTTACAGCCTAAAGGGAAAGCACATGTGCCCCATTGAAGCACCGAGAGTGGCACTTACCTGGGCTCCTCTAGAGTAGGATCTGAAAATGGTGCAAAATCTTCCTTGCCCTGATGTGTCCCTGCAACAAAAAGAAGTTACAGTTGTGAAATTTGGAGGATGGGATCCCGCATCTCCTGTTGGAGTTAAAAAAAAAACAACCCCAACAAATCAGTGTTGATCTTGTCAGATCTTTAGAACATGCATGGAACCCAAACGTGTTTTTGGGAAGGACCAGTGGGTGCATCACCACCTTTGGTTACGGTCAGGGACACTCCAGAGGTCCTCGCTATTGTCTTGCTTCCCACGGAGAAGCTACAAACCAAACCCACTCAGTTCCAGCTCCACTTTATGAGCTACAAGGATGTAAGTCATTTTACTGCCTTGGGCAAAGGATTTTCTCTCCGGTTCCCTACAGTCCACAGGAGTCCAACGTCAGAGTGAGACTGCAGACCTCTCCTAGTCATGGAGAAGACCTACCATAAAATGAACATAATCCCTCAAGAGAGAAATTGTCTTGCACTGTCTAGTGTCACTTATTTTTTCAAACATATTTTAGCCAGAAAATGAAAGGAATTCTCTTTATACCCAGGCGTCTGACAGACCTGGTTGATCATACCCTGCAGTGAGCGCAGGAACGGGACAAGAGAAAGGCGTTTCTATCCCACTGCGACAACAAGGGGGTACTCAGTCACTATCTTTTGTCTTGGCTGCTCCTGAAATGGTGTGAACAAGTTCAAGTGTATCGCCAGCACCTCTTGGTGCCTGCAGGAACACCTGGGACAGCAAGCCCAGCTTTAATATCAATTTAACCAGCATAACCTGAAATGCGTCAGGGTGATCAGAGACATGTCGTGATATTTGTCACGTGTGTTCTCTGGGCCAGGATAGGAGACACATTGATGACCACTGAGAAGCCTGATGAAACCCTCAGCCACAGATTTAGAATCGTAGAATCATAGAATCCTTCAGGTTGGAAAAGACTCTTGTGATCATTGAGTCCAACCATCAGCCC
>VXBJ01003869.1:385757-406434 GCA_013400055.1 Nycticryphes semicollaris | reverse complement strand
GGTGAGCTCTGGAGGTCCCTTCCAACCCTGACAATGCCCTGATTCCGTGAAAGCAGCAAGGACTCCCCCTTTACATCCAAGAACCCAGCACACACAACTGCTTTTTGTAGAGTTGCAGCACCAGAAGACCCTTAAAACCACAACACTGGGCTGATGAGTGACTGGTTCAGACAAAGGATGCTCAGCATCTTTAGATACACAAAGAGTCTGTTTGGAACTGGCAGCCTTTCTCACAGCCAGATAGAGAAATAGTTTAAAAAAGGGACAACTCCACTTGGAAACAACAGGTCCAAACGGAGCCCAACACGCCGCTCCCATGGCCCCTGGCGCAGGAGGGAAGAGGCAGAGCCAAACCTCCCACTTCTTTCCCCAAAACCCGGGCTCCCAACAGCCAAGGGGCACCGGGTGCCCAAGAAAAGCAGCTTCTCCACAAGCTCCCGTTAATAACCTTCAAGCACATGGAAGTTGCTTCAACAAAGCCCCCGTGCACCATTACTGCACACCCACTAAAGCATAAACTAATTTACAATCGTCTTTAATAAAGCAGAGTCGCTCCACTCTGGTTAGATCCACTTTATTTTTCCCCTCTTGCCGACAGATATCAAACTTTGATCCTGTATTAAAAAATCCACTGGTGTGTTACAACCTGTGCCTCCTCTTCCCTGCAAGGAGAACGCTGCCCCGATAACCAGACAAGTTTGTCAATAAAGCAAATGGATTTTTCTGAGTCATCAGCAGGAGCTCCCTGTTAGTGAAACACAAATTAGATTTCAGCCTTCACAGGGTGCTATAAAAAGCAATAAAGATAATTATCTTAAATTCCAACTATTTCCAGTGCTTTATCACAGAAAATAGACAGTTTACATTTTATCTTCCTCCAGAGACAAGTGAATGATCTGTATTTATTTTCAGGCGGATAGAAATCTCCCCCGTCCCCAGGGAAGGCGAGCAGCAGCGGGAGCAAGCCAGGAGGGAGCATCCAGACTGCTCCCCCCTGGCACTGGCCCAAGATCATCCCTGGCCCAGGCTGAGGGGCCGTTTGGGAAGGGGCTAATTAAGCCCACTGCCCTGCTTCAGGTGCAAAACGCCCACAGTCTCTGCCCCCTTTTCTCGTGAGGCTCAAAAGCTCCCACCCTCCATCCCCACAGAGCTGTACCCCATACACACTGCCCCCCACTCACAGCTGAGGAGCCCAGCTGGCTTCCCACGGCTCAGCCCTGCCTTCCCTTGTCCCCCGGGCCTGGGGACAGAGTGCCAAAGCAGCCACTAGATGCCACCATTGCACAGAGGCTGCTGGCAGTGCCCGCGGTGGCAGGGCTGCTCCCCTGCCTCCCCATTTCCAGGCAGCTCAAACACCAAAAGGCCAAAGGAATTTTTTTAAAATTTAGTTTCTGTAGTTGCCAGGGTTTCCCCCACCTGAGCGTCACCTCTGCCGGCAGCCACGGACAGCTCATTTCCAGAATGACATTTATCCTGCACCAGAATGTGCTTTGATCCCCCAGAAGGGGTGTGATGCAGCAAGCCCCATGTTGGGTTCTGATGACAGGGTGCCATGACCCCCATGTCAGGCTCTGGGGAACCCCACGTCGGGCTCCGGTGACGGACTGGGACTGGGTGCCACGAGTCCCAGGCTGTGCCAGGCTCCAGTGATTGATGGGGTGCCATGAGCCCCATGCCATGCTGGGCTGTAGATGGGGTGCCACAAGCCCCATGCTGGATTGTGTGATGGATGGGGTACCATGAGCCCCAAGCTGGGCTCTGGCGACGGACAGGGTGTCACGAGCCCCACGCTGGGCTCTGGCGATGGACAGGGTGCCACAAGCACTTGGCAAAGGACAGGGTGCCATGAGGCCCACGCCAGGCTCTGGTGAACCCCACGCCAAGCTCCAGCAATATGGATGGGGTGCCACAAGCCCCACAACATGCCAGGCTCTGGCAAGGGATGGGCTGCCACGAGCCCCATGCCATGCTGTGCTCCTGTGACAAACCGGGTACCAGGAGCCCCACGCTGGGCTCTGGTGACAGACATGGTGCCACGAGCCATAAACTGCGCCAGGCTCCAGGGTGCCACAAGACCCACACCGGGCTCTGACGACAGACAGGGTGCCACAAGCCCCATGCTGGACTGTGTGATGGATGGGGTGCCACGAGCCAGGCTCTGGTGAGCCACATGCCAGGCTCCAGCAACGGCCAGGGTGCCATGAGCCCCATGCTGTGCTCTGGTGATGGACAGGGTGTCACGAGCCCTACATCACACCAGGCTCTGACAATGGACAGGGTGCCATGAGGCCCACACTGGGCTCCAGCAATATGGATGTGGTGCCACAAGCCCCACAACATGCCACGAACCCCACGCTGGGCTCTGGTGACGGACAGGGTGCCACAAGCCCTACACTGCGCCAGGCTCCAGGGTGCCATGAGACCCACACCGGGCTCTGGCGACAGATGGGGTGCCACAAGCCCCATGCTGCGCTGAGCTCCAGCAACTGACGGGGTGCCCCAAGTCCCACACCATGCTGGGCTCTGGCAACGGACAGGGTGCCACGAGCCCCACACTGCACCAGGGTCCAGCAGCGGATGGGGTGCCACGAGCCCCGTATCGCACCAGGCTCCGGCAACGGACAGGGTGCCATGAGCCCAGTGCCTTGCCAGGCTCTGGCAATGGACAAGGTGCCAGGAGCCCAACGCTGAGCTCTGGCAACTGTTTGCCATGAACCCCATGCCACGCTGGGCTCTGGTGACAGGGTGCTACAAACCCCACTCCGGGCTCTGGCAATGGGGTACAATGAACCCCACGCCAAGGTCCTGCAGCACCCGCAAACCAGCCGACACGGACACGTCCACACCTGCCTCTGCAAACCTGCCTGGCCCTCAGGGCACGCGGCTCTAGGGGAAGAGAAAACAGCCTTGTTTAAAGCTTATTTTATATCAACCGATTTCTTTCTTGACCAGTATCTCTCCTGATACAACAAAACCAACGAGGCTGGGAAAACAAGTCTGGGCTGTTCTCTCTAATTTTGCATTCAGGCCGACTCCTCTGCTAGTTTTCCAGCCCTGCTTCAGCCTCCCGCTTACACTGACGCCATCCCAACCCCACTTCTCCAGCCGACCTGGCACGGAGAAATCTGCTGTCACCAGGGCTGGTGTCAGACACCCGACTCCCCACCGCAGAGCCGGGTTTCACACTCCCGGGCAAGACTCCAGGGAATTCCAAACCTTCACTTCATTTGCCAGTCAGTAATAAGGAAAACCTAAGAAAGCGAGCCATTTTCCCATGGGAATAGGCAGGATGCGTTAAAGGAAACTCACGTTGGAGCACAGCACACTTTGCATGGAGATGACCTGAAAACCCTCATACCCGATCTCAATTAAAACTTTCACCCAAAAGATCACACCTGATGGGAACAGGAAAAGTAAAACCCCTCTCCAAGGGGAATGATGATTTTCTTCCAGCACTCACCACTACTTTGCGTGAGGCTGCCATTCCCCTTCCCCTTGGGAATTCAGGGCTTGCAGAAAAGCATCCCCCGACCTGCACCTGCAGGTGTGTGGAAAACACAGCGGAGGCAGCAGGACAGCAGATTCATGGCACTGGGAATTGCATAGGGAAAAGTAGAAAAAGAAGGGAGGAGCGTATTTCATGCTACTCCTGGGCTTTCCCTTTAAACAGATCAGTATCTCAGGAAAACTGCTTTAAATAGCTCAAGTGAACAAGGCTCTATAAATATTTACTACTGTAAGTGCAGCAGCTTCTTGGCTTTCTGTAGGTCTTTGTTTTAGAGAGGAGGAGAGGATTTTGCAGTTGCAGACTCTCAGGGTGACTCTGCCCTAACGCCTGGGCAGAGCACCAGAGGGGTCAGCTCCCCTTAAAAACGCAGATTTGAGCAAAAGCTCAGGGCAGTAAGAGCACCACATGCCTCTTTTTCCTCCTCCGCCTTTCGAGAGGAGATGCTCACCTAGTGCTGGGGTGAGCGGTCCCAGCTCAATGCTCGGGCCAGCGCTACATGTTGGTTGAAGGGTCCGAATCAAGTGTCCTCCCCCAGAGATGATCCGACCCCCAGTTAACAGCTTCATGTTGAAATATCAAAATGACACTAAGCTGGGTGGGAGTGTTGGTCTGCAGGAGGGCAGGGAGGCTCTACAGAGGGACTTGGATAGATTGGATGGATGGGTCAATGCCAACAGGATGAGCTTCACCAAGGCCAAGTGACAGGTCCTGCGCTTGGGTCACACCAACCCCAGGCATGGCTACAGGCTTGGGGAAGTGTGGCTGGAGCTGCCTGGCAGAAAAGGACCTGGGGGTTCTAATTGACAAGCGGCTGAACATGAGCCAGCAGTGTGCCCAGGTGGCCAAGGAGGCCAAGGGCATCCTGGCTTCTATAAAACATAGTGTGACCAGCAGGAGTAGGGAGGGGATTGTCCTCCTGGACTCAGCACTGGTGAGGCCACCCCTTGAGTGTGGTGTCCAGTTCTGGGCACCTCAACACCAGAGAAATCTCGAGGGGCTGGAGTGAGGGCAGAGGAGGACAACGGAGCTGGTGAGGGGCCTGGAGAATCAATCTCATGAAGAGCGATGGAAGGAGCTGGGACTGTTTAGTTGGAGGAAGAGGAGGCTGAGGGGAGACCTCATCGCTCTCTACAACTACTTGAGAGGACGCTGTAGAGAGGTTGGTGCTGGTCTCTTCTCACAGGGAATTAGTGCTAGAAGGAGAGGGAATGGCTTCAAGCTGCACCAGGGTAGGTTTAGGCTGGACATGGGGAAAGAATTCTTCCCAGGAGGAGTGGTCAGACCCTGGAATGGGCTGCCCAGGGAGGGGGTTGAGTCCCCATCCCTGAGTGTGTTTCAGAGTGGTTGGGATGTGGTGTTGGGGGATCTGGTGTAGGGGAGGAATTTGTAGAGTGGTTGGACTCAATGATCCTAAGGGTCTTTTCCAACCTGAAAGATTCTGTGATTCTAAGGTACAACCCCACGTTAAAACAAGCCAACAGCAGCTTTTCCTGCACCCTCCCTGGAAGGCTGGGCTGGCAGCAACACCTCCAGTTTGCACCTGCAGTGTCTTTAACGAGAACGTAATTTATTCACCAATCTGGGGCAGAAGGCATTCCAGGTGATGCTCACAAATCTCTTACTCAAGGGAAAAAAATATAATTAAAACAAAAAAAATAAACACAATCCAGTTAAACACTGATATGGTTTTAAGACAAGCTCGCTTTCCTTCCAAGAGACGCTTTTCTTATCATTTAAAGTCATTTGCACTCGGCGTGAATCAGACTGGCCAAAGATGCTTTTGCCACCTCATTTCTTAAATGGATTGTTTTCTGCTCGTGGGAGCTCGGAATCCACCACCTCACTTTCTGTTAGTCCACCCACAGCAAAAAACCAAGGCATGGTATTTGAACTTCATTAAAAATATAATCAGTTCCCCCAGCTTGCAGATGTGCACTGCATAATGCCACCTCATCCTTTTGTTGTGTGTCCCCCCCCTTTTTTTCTTTTAAATTAAATTCAACTGGGTTTCATTTATTTATAATTCAAAAGAAGCCAACCAACCCATTTGCAAAGCGATACATAAGGTCAATAGGCAAAAACTGGAGGTGCACGATGATGAGCCAAGGCCAATCCTTCACTTATATAAATAAGAAAATATGATAAACCGAGGAGATTTTTATTACTTCTCTGACTAATGCTGCTTTTTGGCAGATTGTTATCTCATCCATAGACATAATTAAGCCGGAGTGGCTCCGTTCTGCAGCTCTTCTAGTAACGATGGCACCTGAGTGCTCAGAAGAGGACTGATGAGCGAGTTGTGCCTGATCTGTCGGTGGCCCTAGAGACACGCTCCGCTCTACTGGGAAATTCTAACGCTGGCTCACAAGCCACCAGAAACACCCACCATGCCACCACGGCGAGCCTGGTGACGGGCTTTCATTTGTGACTATTATTAGTGCAGCCAAAGCCACCACGCTACCACTGTCTGACTGAAAATGCTGGATTTTCTCTCCAAAGAGCCCCAAAACTCTTCTGTTTTCCTGCAGGCCATCAGCTCTGATTAGTCCAGAACAAGGTCTAGGACTTCTTAAAAGGTCAAACTTCTTAAAAGGACAAACACTGTCAAGAGGGTCGAGCAAACTCCATTTCTCCTGGGGCAGCCCTGAGAACACCTCCCCATCAGTGTGACCAATTTCACAGGCAAATTGTCAAAAACCTGTATCCCAAGTGTTGTGGCAACCATTAAACTCTCTAGAATGGGTCAATGGATTGTAAGTAAGCTTTTTTTCTTCCCTTTTGCAAAAGGCAAACATTAAGAAGGAACCTCCAGTGAAACTTCTCAGCTGTGGCTCAGCACAGAATCCTACGATGGTTAGAGTTGGAAGGGACCTTAAAGATCACCAAGTTCCAACCCCCCTGCCCTGGGCAGGGACACCTCCCACCACACCAGGCTGCTCCCAGCCCCCTCCAACCTGGCCTTGATGGGTAGAGATAGGTAATCTTGGGGTAAGCAGAGGTGGGTATATTTAGTTTACAACCTTTATCACCAGTTCAGACAACACTGAAGATGCCAGCAACACCACCACAGCCAACTCAGAAGTTCTGGGAGAACATAAACTACACACCAGAGTCCTGTCCCTTCCCTGGTGATCCTTTAGTGGCCAGGCTCCCCAGGAGGGGTCCAGGCAGGTTGTCCCCTCCTCTGAGACCCTCCTGCAGAACCTGGCTGGGTACCGTTCAGGCTCCCCAGCCTGTCACCGTCCCTCGGCACACCTTTGGGGACGTGCAGGGAAGGTTTTTATCATGGAAGTGATCAGTCATCTCAGGTGGAGCTGCTGAAAGGTCCCTCCTCTCCCTCCAAAGGGCTGGTGCAAACCTTCCAGCTGGATTAAAAGAGGAAAACCCAACCAATTAATCTGTGCAACATCCAGTCCAGTGGCTGTGCCCCCGCCTGCACAACAACCTTCAGAGCTGGAGCCCTTCTGTGCGCAGAAATTAATTCATCCCAAATGCCAGCAATAACCCAGCAGTGTCCAAAGGCGACTGTTTATTTTCCCAAGGCCCTGGGTGTCGCAGATGTTACCTAGAGCTTTCCAAGCTGGGTTTTAAAACTGGGAAGCGTTGTCCCTGTGTGCGCAGGCACCACGCCAGGCTGCCCAGCTCCTTGGGTCGTGCCACACATGTGGAGAGAGCGGCCAGCAGTGGCACCAACCAGCAAACTCACCCCAGGCAACCTTCTCGTAAGGGCCAGTTAATGATGAAAAGCGATAATTGTTTCCTACAGGGCAGCAGCACCGCCCCACATCTAACAGCTGAGAGCCCGAGGGGTGGGAGCACCGTGGTTTCCCTGAAAATAAATGAGGGGGAATGTCCCCATCCCTGCCAAGCACAAAGAAAAGGCAAAACAGCAATGTCCAGCCAAGCCTCCGTCCTCTTTACTCTGAGAGTGGTGGGACACTGGAACAGGTTGCCCAGGGAGGTGGTTGAGGCCCCTTCCCTGGAGATATTCAAGGGGAGGCTCAATGAGGCCCTGGACAGCCTGGTCTAGTTGGGGGTGTCCCTGCTGACTGTGGGGAGGTGGGACTAGATGACCCTAGAGGTCCCTTCTGGCCTGGACCATTCTATGATTCCCACTTTCAGGCCTTGGCATGCAAAAACCCTCAACCCAAACCCAAGGCCAAACCCCACTGACAACCCCCATAACCAAAGTGCACTCGCCTGTGGGGCTGACCGCAGGAATCCGGGCAATAAAGACACGAGCACAGCATCTGGGCAAGAAAAACCCCAGGTACCAGTGTAAGTTGGGAACTGACTTGCTGGAGAGCAGTGGAGGGTAAAGGGACCTGGGGGTCCTGGTGCAGGATGCCCATGAGCCATNCAAGCTGGAACATAAGAGGCTCCACTTCAATATGAGGAAAAACTTCATCACAGTGAGGATAATGGAACACTGGAAGGGGCTGCCCAGAGAGGTTGTGGAGTCTCCTTCTCTGGAGACATTCAAACCCCGCCTGGACACGTTCCTGTGTGACCTGCTCTGGGTGTTCCTGCTCCGACAGGGGGATTGGACTGGATGAGCTTTCCAGGTCCCTTCCAATCCCTGAGATTCTGGGATTCTGTGATCTCACAACACCACCTGAGCCAAGACCCTCCCCCACCAGGGTATTTCAGCACGAAATAACTCCCCCGTCCATACAGTGTTACCCACCAGCAGCAGCGCTCTCTGGCTCTGGGAGTGTACTGGGAGCTACACGCAAGGCCAAAGGGGGACAGGGCTGCTCCCAAGCAGGTCCACGGCACGTTCCTGCAACATGGCCAACATCAAACAGACTTCACCAGCTCCTCCACAGACTCAAACCAAAGCAGGCACCAGCCTCCCAGGACTTAATTGCTGGCAGAACTGTATTCCACCAGAGGAAAAGGGTTATCACCCCCCCCCATCAGCATGTTCACACGTTCCCTTCCATTGCATCCCACATCCCACACCTTCTCGTTTAAGAACGGCGCTATGGTTTGAGAAACCCCTCACAATTTCTTGTCTTTTAGACAATTATTCTCTCACCCAATGACCCTTCCTCACCTGGGAAGGGGAAATCAGGGAACTCAAGGAAACATGAGGGTTGAAATATAAACAGATTTAATAGGATAAGACTGAATAATTGTCAAGAATACCAAAGAACCAATATTAATCCCAATATTAATGTAAAATATATGAGGTCTATCCCCAGCCCATCCCATCAGCAGAAGCCGTGCACCCCCAGCAGGGACAGTCAGTGTGGGACCCTGTGAGCGCTGTGGCTTCGGGAGGAAGGGAAGGGCTCAGGGCTCTGGCACTGGGGCAAGGAGTCCTCTGGACTGTCACCATCAAGAAAGAACTACCCCTCAAGCTTTCCTATCTATACTGAACGTGACATTCCTGGTATGAAATAGCCCTGTTTGCAGCCTGGGTCAAGTGCCTGGGTCTCGCTGCTCCTCATTCCCGCACCTGGCAAGGTTTGAAAACACTGAGACCTTGAATCCTATAGAGCCTGGCTGGCTGTAAAGTAAATATGTTCACGAATTGACACACTAGAGTCTTCCAAGAGTGCAGTTTCCCCCAGCTTTAGAAGATAAATTAGTCCTGTGTTGCTCAAACCAGGATAAATGGTTTATGCCAAGATGGTCATTAAATGTCAACCTACAGCTGCCGAGTCCAGCAGCCAACCTGCTCCAAAACGCAGAATACAAAGCCAGGACACATTATGAGTGCAGTTCAAAATGCCTTATTTGGGGTTTTTGGGTTGTTTTGGTTTTTTTTGGTTTGGTTTTTTTTCGTGCCTCCATCAGCCTGTGAGTAAAAGAGCAGCCAGGCCTGAAGACTCATATCAGAATTGCTCGCTTGTGGGCAAAAGTTGGTAGAGAAAGAGTTGCCGTTTCATTTCTTGTCAAAGGAGGCAGATGGGGATGGAAATTACAGCCGTCTGGGAGTCACCAGCTGCTGAACGTGTGTTCAAAGCACACAGGTTTTGCACTGCCAAATGCACCAGTCCAACACCCAGACCCACTCCCCTGCGGGAGGCAGCTTCTGGGGCCAGCACCCGAGCACCACAGGTACCAAAAATACAAGTATTGAGATGCTCTGATTCCAGTCATTTAAAAAGCAGGCAGCAGCAGCTTCTGTAGAGAGAAGGTGCATTACCTTCCCCTGCAGCTCCTGTCAGAGGAGTAGTTATTTTCTCCATCACCTGTAAGTGATACTGAACGGCTCAGAAGAAATGGGGTATGAGCACCTAAACACTAGCTGATAAAAAAAAAAAAAAAAAAGGTGAATTCGAGCTATTCAAACAAAAACTGATGAAGTCATCCGACCTCCAAAAGTGTGTACAGCAGCACATTAACAGCAGCAATTTAGCGAGTCAGCTCAGAGCTGTAACCCACAGAAAAAATCCCTTCCAAACAACGCATGAGCTCATCAGATTGAGTCATGCACCCAATTACCGACTCTTTAGAACAGACAAACAACAAATTATCCTCATCCACGACAGGGGTCAACCAAACATATGCTTTAAAACCAAGGTGGACTCACCCCAGGTCTGTGTTTTATGGTGTTAGCATTTACCTCGGTGGCATTAATTCCTTCTTCAAAGCAGGGGGAGAAACGTTCTCAAAGAGCATCGCTGCAAAACAGCCCCAGCTCCTGCCCGCAGAGCTGGAGCTGAGGGTCAGAAATTGTCTGGTTTTATCCTGGGCCACAGCTGAGCCTCAGGAACTGGAAAAAAAAAAAAAAGAGGTCTTGGCTCGTGTTGGTCACGCAGAAGACCAGTTTCTGGCCAGGGGAAGATGTCAGCCATCTGCTCCAGCCTTTGTCACCTCCCGCTCATCAACTCGTGCTGCACAACTCCATGGGAGGTACCGAGGAGCTTCCCATCATTATCAGGTGAAGCCTGAGCTGTGTGGAGCTGAGGCACTCCACCCCACATGTGTGGGACCAGCATGTCATACCAGCTCTGTGTGAGACCTCCAACAACCTGCCAAGCACCACATGGAAGAACGGAGAGAGAACAAATGTCTTTCCTTTATGTGAAGGTACCCAAATTTGTAGATTTTCTCCCAAAAAACATACTCTATCTTCCACTCAAACCTGCTTGATATCAACCAAGAGGGCTTTCTGGAAGCCTTTCACAGTAAGGCTGCTCACACCAGGTTGTTCCCAGGCACCTTCTCCAACAGCTGAGGGCTCGTAGGTGGGGATCTCGGACAAATAATTGCTGGTTTGGTTTTGTAACCAGCCACAAGCAAAACACTGATTTGGAGACCTCTAAGGCGGCCAGATTTGCAGAAGACTTCACTTATCCACTGCCTCTTCCACAGCCCAGCAGCATTTCTGCTGCTACGTGGTCCTCACACAGAGGAACCCGGTTCAGGCTCAGTTAAGGAGGACAACGGCATCTGAAGCCAGAAGCAAATCTGTTCCTAAAGCTCGAACAGTTTCAGCAGCCACCCGGGAAGCCACAGAAACAGCCAAAAGTCAGCCCAGAATTGGGAAGATGTTAAGTGGATTTGTGCTTTAGAAGAAAATCAAGGATGATTTTATGCACAGAAGCGACACCAAACAAAAGAGTTTCTTCATGCTTTGCAGTTCGGATCTCCATAAAAACTATACAGCTGCCCGCGGGAACAAAGGCGGCCTATGAGGAAAATCAGAGGGCACCATAACAAACTTCATTGTTGCTGGATTACCATACAAACACCCAGACACGCCTGGAGACAGAGAACAACAATAACAAAACACTCAAGAAAATCCAAGTATTTGTCCAAAATACCTTCAATATCCTGGCCTTGCAGAGGTTGACCATCCACATTTACACTTCTGAACTCTGTGCATGTTAAAACGTGGGAAATCGTAAAATCACAGAATGGTTTGGGTTGGAAGGGACCTTCAAGCCCACCCAGTGCCACCCCCTGCCCTGGGCAGGGACACCTCCCACCACACCAGGCTGCTCCAAGACCTCTCCAACCTGGCATTGAACCCCTCCAGGGATGGGGCAGCCACAGCTTCTCGGGGCAACCTGGGCCAGGCTCTCACCACCTTCACACCAAAGAACTTCTTCCCCACATCTCAGCTCCATCTCCCCTCTTTCAGGGGCAAACCCTTCCCCCTCCTCCTAGGGCTCCCCTCCCTCCCTCAGAGTCCCTCCTCAGCTTTCCTGGAGCTCCTGGAAGGACTGGACCCAGCTCCCTCAGCCTTTCCTCCTATGGGAGATGCTCCACTCCCTTCATCATCCTCGTAGCCCTGCCCTGGACTCTCTCCAGCACTTCCCTGGGAGAGGAGAACCTCTCTCCATCTACTAACCACCCCCCTTCTCATACACCCCAGGATGCCATTGGCCTTCTTGGCCACAAGGGCACAGTGCTGGCTCATGGGCATCCTGTTGCCCATCAGGACCCCCAGGTCCCTTTCCCCTGCGCTGCTCTCCAACAAGGCAGTTCCCAACCTCCCAGGTCCTCTCTTCCTCCTGACCTACAGATGTTGCAGGACAAAGATCTCGCCTCAGCTCTGAAGCACAACTTTTGCTGCTAGTGGGAGAAATGCAGTATTTTGCCTTATTTTAAAATAAATAAATAAAAATTTAAAAAAAGCTGCAGCTTTGAATTTTAACCTTGTAAGACAGATGACACCTACAAGGACACAAGCACGTTCCCACCTAAGGAGGCATTTCACAGCACTGTCTCCTTTACGGGGTTTCACCCTCAAGTTAATCACGTGGTTGGAAAACCTAAGAAAAATAACAGCTCTTGGGACAAGAGATTATTTCAGATTAAGTAAACAGAACAGGCAAACAGTGGAGTTTTTTGGGGCTGGTTTGGTTGGCTTTTTGTCATCTAGTCCAGTCTCCCGGCCACTCAGCCTCCAGCCTGCTGCTGTTACAACTGTTTCAGAAGGAAACAGAAGACAGGGTAATTTCTATACGCGTTGACACAGACATGCAAAGATGAGAAAGTGGGAAGCTAAACCCCCCCCAAGATGGGCAAGGAACTCAGAAGCTGGGCTGCAAAATAAGGTAAAATGGCATCTCTAAATAAAAATTGTTAAAACATCTGCATTTTCTTTAAAAGGAGATCATTCTGGAGATGCACAGCACCTTCTATTAAACTGTCAGTTAGGTACAGCCTTTCACTGTCCCCTTCGCCTGTCTCCTCCTTAACCATCAACTGCTTAAATAGTAAATATTTTGAATCACACAAGGATTTTTGTCCCAGTTCAATGCCTGCTATCAAAAGGGCTGCAGCATCGCACAGCACATCCAGGACATGAATCACTGCAGGGTTATATGTAGAAGGGAACAGGTGTCAAAGTTCGAACCTGATATATATAATATCGCCTGGTTTCCCAACAGGGTGATGGAAATGAGGCAAAGAGAAGGTAGAAAAGAGGAAGAAAAATCTAAAGAGCGATGGCTCTTGGCAAACAGAAGCCCCGTAGGAACAATCTCTGAGCTGATGGTGCAACCCTACTGTTACTACAGCTTCTGCCAAAACAGAGACATCCTCAACATGAGGCCTCCCTGGGTCACCGTCGTCAGAATCCTGGAGAAATCTCCCTTTCAGGTGAGTCCCGACTCACAGCAAAGCTTTGTGCTATAGGGAGCCGGAGGTTTTCACCTTGGAGCTTCCTTCCTTCCTCCTTCTCCTCCTCTGCCTGCAGTCAAACAGAAACCGGTGTGACATAATGCTTCTGTAGCCACAGCTACAGGGCTGTAGCTGCCAGAGGAAGGCGTGGAGTAAAGAAAATGTGATTGTCGAAAGCAAGGTTATAAAACCTCATCTGTGAAACCCCAGCTCACAGCGTGGCTATTTTCAAGTGGAAGGAAAAGATGCTCTGCTGTTCTGAGAGAGGAGGAGGAAAACATGCCAGGGAACAGCTGGAAACAAAAGCTGAAGGAGATGGGGCGGAGGAGGAGGAGACATTTTCCATGGGCTTTCCTACACGGCTGATACACCCAAACAACCCAACAACTACAACAAAACCCACCCTGCGTGCCACCGGAAGCGGACAATGCCATCGGGGGATCCGGTGAGAGCAGAAAAATACCAGAAAAACTTCCAATCCCAGTTATTAGAAGAACATTCTGCCCTTTTCACATTTACACCACTCAGTTCGCGTCACCGTTACGTGCTTCAGGCCTGGGAGCATGTTCCCAGCTGTGAAAAAGCTGTGCTTTTTCAACGAGGGGATTACAGGTGGCCAGAACTTTGCAGAATCACACCCCAGCTTTAGAAAAAACCTGCTCGGCACTCAGTTTGGGAGCTGGTTTTTGTTTTAATGAGGTGGTTTGGGGTTTTGTTTTGGATGTTTTTTTGTTTGTTTGTTTGTCTGTTGGCTTTGGTTTCAGGTGGGTTTTGTTTTAAGTTGAAGCTGCAGCTTGTCAGCCCCACATCAAGGAGGGATGGAGGTTCAACACCGTATGTTTGGAAATCTTTTGCACACAAAGGCCAAGTAGTAAAAGCTGGAGAAATACGAGATGCTGGAGCTGTTTGTTTCTCAGCCACAGGCAGCTCCGATGAGATCAGTTCTGCGTCCCCGGTGCCAGGGAAGCAAACATCCCTGAAGGACACTGATGCAAGATGCTGGCAGACACGGGGAACTGCTGCAACAACCGCTCTCCGCTCTGCAAACCATTGAAAGAGGTTTCCAGCAGCACACCCAGCACAGCCCAGTCTGCGTTCCCTGCAGACCAGTTCTGCAGCCACTACGGGGACGTGATGGCACGGCCACACTTAGAACATTTTTGCCTCAATACCCCTCGCATCAGAGCGCTAAAACCTCAAAATAAAACATTATTCCAATTAATACAGTCATGCCAGAACACAAGCAGCAGTTTCCACTGGCACAGAGCACCCAAAACAGCAACCAGCCCCACCGGATGGGTCACGTCTGCCACCGATGGGGACAATGCTGCTCAGAGAGTAGAGAGAAGGCCAGGCAAGGAGGAGGAGGAGGAGGAGACGGCAGCAGGGAAGCAGTACCAAGATCAATGTTTCCCTCCCTGCTGATGCCAAAGAGAGCCCTGACACACTGCAGCAAGGCTGGGCTCAGCTGCAATTTCAAGCCCCTACTCAGCATCTGTGGCTCTGGCATCTGTGCCCAGAAGGTGCCACCACATCAGTGCTCTCCCTGACGGAGGGTTAACTGCAGGGCCTCCAGCCAAACACAGCAGCAAATGAGAATCATGGAACAGTTTGGGTTGGAAGGGACCTCAAAGCCCACCCAGTGCCACCCCCTGCCCTGGACAGGGACACCTCCCACCACACCAGGCTGCTCCAAGAACCCTCCAACCTGGCCTTCAACTCCTCCAGGGATGGGGCAGCCACAGCTTCTCGGGGCAACCTGGGCCAGGCTCTCACCACCCTCACCCCAAAGAACTTCTTCCCCACATCTCAGCTCCATCTCCCCTCTTTCAGGAGCAAACCCTTCCTCCTCCTCCTAGGGCTCCCCTCCCTCATCATGAGTACGTCCTCAGCTTTCCTGTTAGGGACTGGAAGGGGCTCGAATGTCTCCCTGAATGCCAGCAAGAGTGAGAAGCAAGAGACCATCTCCCCAGTCGCTCCTGGAAACTCAACAGACAAGGAGTAGAAGCATCAAGAAGCATCCCCTTCATGGCAGTGAGGAAGATGAGACAACACATCCCTTTTTCCTCCATCCCTGTGTTGTAGTACAGGCGTTCTCAATGCTGGCAAGTAACTGACTTGAAGGCTGCGAGGGAGCAAAGCACAGGATTTTCACAGATGATGTTTCTAGATGCACAGTGGTGACCGAGGGGAGTAATCGCTGCAGTGAAAGACTTGAAAGTTACAGCTTAGGGACCTCCTAATTTAGACAGCAGCGCAAAAACAACCAGAGGGAAAAGAGAGCTTTAGATGTGGGTCACTCAAATAAACAACCTGGTAATTAAACAGCAGTGGTGAGGTCCCCAGGCAAACAGCACCGGCTGGCAGTGTCCTGACCCTCCCAGGACCCTCCAAGGGCTGAGCAGTGTCTTCAGTTGCCTTTTGTTAATGGTCCCTCTTCCCTCCTGGCCAGGGAAAGGGCATGGAGCTGCACTGCCCCAGCCCTTGCTCCCTTGAACTGACACCGAGCTGCCGTGGGCTCACCGTCCTGCCCAAAAGCTGAATTCCTTGCACTTCTGCTGCGGGGGAAGAGCTCTTGGGAAAGATCCAGTTTTCATCTGGGCCATAAAACCTGCCGGAAGCTATTGCAACCGAGCACTTCAGTTGCCTTCTTCCTAAAATTTCCATGGGTCTTTGGATAGCAGTGTGGTAACGAAGCACCTAAGGAAGGTGCTCGAATAAAGGGACCAAGGCCCAGGTAAGGGTCAAAACAAGCCATCGGGGCTCACTGCTGGTCACAGCATCATCCCTGTGGCAGGGCCACGCTTTCAGTTCAGCTTTCACATGAAAGGAGATCAGAGTGTGGATGTGAGGCTTCCTCCTCATTGCTTGTTTAATACAAGCTGAGGACAGGGAGAAAAAAAAAAAAAAAATAAAACCCCATCCCCCTTCCAATCAAAGCCATCTGCTCAGCAACACGCTCTACTCCTTCCCTACTGTGCCTTTCTCCTTTCCTATGGGAAGAGCAGCAGGTGAGGGGGAAGACTCCGCTGCAGAAAAAGCCCTCCATCACGTGAGGATGGAGCACAGCACGTTCACCTCTGCGTGGTGAGACCTGCCCCAGCCCCTCTTTCTGGTGCACATGGGGCCTGTCTCTCCCAGGAGCCCTCCCCTGACTCACCCGGTGTTGGTGCTTCTTGAGCAAGCCAACAAACCAGCCAGGTGAGATCATTTCAGCAGAGGCACACGAATAACTAGATATTCGAGAGTGGATGTATGACAGGGTAGTGACACAGTCCTGGGTCCTGCAGGTGAGGAACGGCCTTGTTTCCCTCTCGCAGGGCACATACGCCACCCTGACTTTCACACGCAGCTCCTTTTCCAAAAACACCCTGTGACCAGAAATATTTCACTCCCACTTCAATACCTGGGGAAGGATAAGGGCAGGCCTCAAGCAGGCAATTTCATAGGCTCATAGGATGGTTAGAGTTGCAAGGGACTTTAAAGATCATCAAGTTCCAACTGCCCTGCCCTGGGCAGGGACACCTCCCACCACACCAGGGTGCTCCAAGCTCCAACCTGGCCTTGAACCCCTCCAGGGATGGGGCAGCCACAGCTTCTCTGAGTAACCCTTTTCCAGTGCCTCACCACCCTCACACCAAAGAAGTTCTGGTATTTAATCTAAATCTCCCCTGTTCCAATGTAAAGCCCTTACCCCTTGTCCTGTCACTCCACTCCCTGACAAAGAGTCCCTCCCCATCTCTCCTGTAGCCCCTTCAGATACTGGAAGGCTGCTCTGAGGTCTCCCCGGAGCCTTCTCTTCTCCAGGCTGAACAACCCCAGCTCTCTCAGCCTGTCCTCATAGCAGAGGGGCTCCAGCCCTCCTAGCATCTTCATGGCCCTCCACTGCACCTGCTACAACAGTTCCATGTCCTTCCTGTGCTGAGGACTCCAGAGCTGGACACAGGGCTCCAGGTGGGGTCTCATGAGCGCAGAGCACTTCGAGCACTAAAGTAGCAAGTGATCTTTGTAGTTGACTTATACCCATGAGTAAGGCACACAGTTTTGTTCTGAGTCAGCCCCAGCACCACAGCTTGCAGCATCTGGGCCAGAGGAGCCCTCCCCTGTGCCTGGGGAGAAGGAGCAAGCGATGGAGAAGGTGGCATTTGGGGAAAAGCAGGAGTTTTGGTTCCTGGATGAGGCCCTTCAAGTATTAGAGTAGTGAGGGAGCTCTGAGAATGGCACCCCGTCTCCACTGCTGCAGATCTGGGAGTGGGGTGGGTGAAAGTTGGGAAGAAGAACACCACAGAGAGCCCAGAAGAATGAACCATGATGTTCTCCCAGAAGGCCACATTTTCACTGAAATACCAGTAAAACTGTAATTTAGGGGTTTTTTGCAGCCAGACAGGAGAAAGCAAAATATAAGTCCAACTCAGTTATGAACCCTCATGAGGTGGGAGGTGACAATACCCAGCCAGAGGACATAAACAAACCCCTGCTCTGTGTGGGAAGTGCTCAGCCTGAAACTGCTGGAGGCCAACACACTCAGCACAAACTTACTAAGAAAAACACAGGTTACAAGTGGACCTGGCATTCATCCTCAAAATGCCATTTTTAGGCCACCAGAAGTTCTGTCCCCTGTGCCCTACCTGAAGATGTTGAGCATTCTTTGTCTGAACAAGTCGCTCATCAGCGACTTGTGGTTTTGAGGGTCTTCTGGTGCCGTGGCTCTACAAAAAGCAGTTGTATGTGCTGTGCTCTTGGCCATGAAGGGGGGGGTTCTTTCTGCTTTCATGGAATCAGGGCATTGTCAGGGTTGGAAGGGACCTCCAGAGCTCACCCAGTCCCACTCCCCTGCTAAAGCAGGGTTGCCCAGAGCACATCACTCAGGGCTGCATCCAGGTGGGGCTTGAAGGTCTCCAGAGAAGGGGACTCCACACCCTCCCTGGGCAGCCTCTGCCAGGGCTCTGCCACCCTCACCCCAAACAAGTTCCTCCTCAGATTCCAATGGAACTTCCTGTGTTCCAGCTTGTGCCCGTTGCCCCTCGTCCTGTCACTGGGAACCCCTGAGAAGAGTCTGGCTCCATCCCCCTTCAACCCACCCTTCAGATCCTTGTGAGCATAAGAGCAGCAGCAAGGATACAGAGCTTCACTTTTAAAGGTAGGCCTTCCCAGGGCTGAGAGGACAATTCATTTCACACCTCATTTAAAAAAAAAAAAAAACCAAAAAAACAGTGTCCAAACAGTTGTAATTGGCCAACACAGTAAAAGCAGCAGATCCTAACGAGACAGAGAAGACACCAGGGCTTTACCCCTCCCCACCGGCGGCTGGGAATCTGAGCTGGAGGTGGGATGTCCCATCAAGATCAACCTAAATCACGCTCCTTTTGACCCCAATAACAGCGAGTTCTGTTTTCTGGACAGATGGAAAAAGTGGCAAATGATACACCACTTGTATCAAATCCAGATGTGGAGTCTGGGAGGGGAGGAGGACGATGATGCACTCAGAAATAAAAGATTTACAAAAAGAACCTCTAGATAACATCCCACTGATGCAGTTTCAGGACAGCATCAGGCACATGTCAGAGAGCAGGCCGGGCACCAGCTGTTCACAAAATCTACTTGCCTTCCTTGTCAGGGGATGGTCTCTGTCAGAGCAGAACGAAAGCACGCTGGTGGAGATGTGAGCCCTGCCAGCGTGTACATCCCACCCCGCCAGAAATGCAGGGAATTTGATTGCCCAGGCTGTCAGGAATATCAGTGGTACCAAATCCACTCTGATTTCAAGCTACTCCAGCTGATGATCCAAAAGACACATCGCTTCGCGGAAGCAACAGAAGCAGAGACTATCAGAGCATACATTGCTGCGAAAAAAGAGTATGTGACCTCACTCCCTAATTAAGAATGGGTTAAATTACCCACAGAAGATGAGGGAAGGTTCTGAAATTATTAGTTCACTGAGATTTCTTTTTCCAGAAAAAAAAAAGATGGTGGTGTTTTGTTGCTGTAAAATAGTGAGACAAAGCTTTTACAGCCACAGCCACATTCACCATTCTTTGGGTTTTACGTGTGCATCAGCACCCACCTCACACTCACTCTGAAATCGCACTGATTACTCCAGCTTCAATACGGCGGCGTCAAAACCATCGCTACCAGAAGATAATCCCAACTTCAACACTACACTGAAACCAACAGCCCCGTTACACCCCTCCTCCCTTTCTGCTTAGTAAAGGCCAACCCCAAGGAGCAGTCCTACAGCTCCCAGATGAGGCAGGTGCTTCGGTGACACAAACTCTCTTCGGGGAAACTTAAAAGCACCAGGCATCTCCTCGAAGGCAAACCGCACCAGCTCAGCCGGACACCCTGAGAGATGAATGATACCACAAACCTTCTAGTTCCAGAATTTGCTGCTCTCATTTCACAAGCAGCCTGACTTCTGAGTCACCACCTCCCTGTAAATCTCTGTGGAGCAGGTGCCCGCTTGCATCAGCTCCTACCAAGCTGGTAGTAGCTCTGAGGAGTGAGCGGGCAGTCGGGAGCCGAGCCGTGCCGCTCCTCTACGCTCTAAATTCTGCCAGCAGCAACACAGAGAAGCACCCTATTCCCTCAGACTCCTGCTTACGGGCAAAACCGAGCACCACCTGCTCCAGCGATGATGCAGGGGCTGAACTGCATCGCGTCTGTCGAGCCCTTGGGGACGTTATTTTGCAGAGAGGCTGGGGAGGGGGGGGAAAGAATGACAGATTGAAAACCACCCCAGGACCTGCACCCCACCAGGCCGTGTTAGGCTTTGACTGCAGCGAGGGGATGCAGGAAATAGCACAGCGCCGCTCCTTGGCTCTTAATTATGGTCTTGTGACACTGTAGTTAATGGTCTGTCATGGGTTCCATTAGAAACCTTGATGTTTGCAGGAGGCGGACCAACCAGGGGCTACCGAGCCAGAGCGGCTCTGGCCTGGAAATCAGGCTCCTGTTCTTTTGTTACAGCCCCCGTTTCCTCCGAGCCCCGGGGAACCCAGCTCGCACCCCGGAGCGGGGTGTTGGGGCAGGGTTCCACTGAAGAACCTCCAGCTGGGGCTGGGGGATGCGGGGCACCCAGGGACGGTCACATCAGGCACCGACCTCAAATCTTCCATCAGACTTCGTTTTAAGGAACAACCACGGCCTTTCTGCCACCAGCAAATAAAAACCACGCTACGCTTGCCAGTTCATGAACAAAAAAACCAAACCCAAAGAAAAAGGACACAACAAGCCCTCCCTCCCCAAGGCTGATTCCACCCCCCGGGGCAGGGACACCCCCTCAAGGGTACCAGCCCCCCCTCAGCCCCCCTTACCGTTGCTGTAGGCGTAGGGGGACTCGGAGGCCCCGTCCTGCAGGCTCTCCAGGATCTCCCCTTTGCCCACGTCGCTGTCCCCCACCAGCAGGAACTTGAGGAGGTAATCGTAGCTCTTCACCGGGCTGCCCTGGGTGCCCATCCTCCCTCTCATCGGCGGGGGGGCCCGACCCGCATCCTCCGCCGGCCTGAGGGGGATACGGGGCGGGGAGAGGGCACCGTGGCCCCGCTCCGGGGACACCCACCGCCGGGCTCACAGCCGGCCCGC
>VXBJ01003869.1:357039-378581 GCA_013400055.1 Nycticryphes semicollaris | reverse complement strand
GATGCCATTGGCCTTCTTGGCCCCAAGGGCCCATTCCTGGCTCATGGTCACCCTGTTGTCCACCAGGACTCCCAGCTCTTTTTCCTCAGAGCTGCTCTCCAGCAGGTCCCCTCCCAACCTGTCCTGGTGCAGGGGGTTATTCCTCCCCAGCTGCAGGACCCTACACTTGCCCTTGTTGAATTCCATCAGGTTCTTCTCTCCAACTCTCCAGCTCTTGCTGGATGGTGGCACAGCCTTCTGTGGTGTCAGCCACACCTCCTCATTTTGTGTCGTCACCAAACTTGCACCCGCAGCACGCAGAGCCTCTCTGGTCCCAGTGTCGCAGGGACATGCCAACACGGGCCCTGGTGGCATCACCAACGCTCCACCAGCACCTTGGGCCAAACTTCCCCGTGAGGAGCAGGAAGCACGGCTGGGCATGGAGCTGGGGCTGGTGGCCCGACTGCGTGCTGTGAACATGGGGGCTGCAGTGGGGAAGAAGTCACCTTTGAACGGTGTTAACGGTGACATTTTAGAACAAACAGCACATGGCGACTGCGGGAGCACTTGGCTCCTGCTTCACACTTGCTGGGTTATGTCAACGCGTGGAGAAAGTGATTTTCAAGCAGCAAATCAAACTCCCTCGTCAACCTTCACACACTGCTCATTAACCTGCAAACACTTCAGCACTCTTTTTTTTTTTAAATACTTTATTTACAAACCCAGAACATTCTAAGTAGGAGGACTGACCGCAACAGTTGTGATGTTCCCATGAGTTCCCCCAATTTTGCCAGAAGTTTAAATGACACAATGGAGTGGAGGTGGGTGTACCTGCAGCCCCCTCCTTCTCACCCCGCCTAGGGACAGCAGAGCGGGGCCCTTCCACCTTCTCCTGAGCTTCATCCCCCCCTCCAGAAACAAATGGGCTATATTCTGTCACCTGCATCGTTCATAATCTGCCCACCTCAGATTCAGCATCCTGAGACAATCGGTGGGGAATCTGAGCATTCCTTTGAGGTCCAGGCACCGGGGGTGAGGCTGCCAGTGGGGAGCCGAAGGGGAAAGGGCTCTTGCAAGATGTTCCTCTCCCAGTACAAACTGGTGAGCCGGCTGCAGAGGTGATGGGCACGTTCTTCTCACCCGGGAAGGCAGATCTGATGCCCACACCGGGTTTGGCTTCCTCTGAAAATGTTTATCCCGCACAATAGAAGACAACCCCAAAGCTCCTGCGCTAGCCTGGTAAACCCTTGTAGCCTCACCCCACGTGGAAGGACCAGCTGAGACCCAGCCAGACACATCCCACCCCTACCCACAGGGTGCTGCAGAGCCCAGAGCACTGCATGAAGGCGTTCTTCAACCCAGCAGACTTGCACGCTGTCGCTTAGGGCTTCCTCCTCCACATTTCCCAGTTTCCACACTCTGCTTAAGACAAGCAGTGAGTTGGGCTGAAGAACAAGCGCTCTCTCTGCTACCCGCTCCAGAAAAGCTGGCGAAGAGCAGGTCAGGTCACTGAGGCAATGAGCAGGTGACTCTCTACCTGCAAAGGGACTGCTGCAGAGTCCCTGAATACAACCACTCAGGAACAGAGACCACAACATGGGACTGCAAATTAAGAGATGTGAGTTATGGTGTCTCCCAGCTCAGCACGACATTGTGACAGGACGAGAGTCAAGGGGCATGGACTGAAAGACGTCAAGTTCCATCTGAAGATTGGGAAACACTTTTTTACTGTGAGGGTGACCAAGCACTGGCACAGGTTGCCAGGGAGGTGGTGGAGTCTCCATCCTTGGAAATATTCTAAAGACATGGGCCTGGGCAACTGGCTTCGGGTGGCCCTGCTGGAGTAGGGGGGTTGGACAAGATGATCCTGAGAGGTCCCTTCCAACCTCCACCAGTTTGTGATCCCATGAGGGTGTAATCATCAGGTCTGAGCACCAAGAGTAAATCACCAAGGGAAGAAAATGGTGTTGTGGGAGCAGGATGGGGCAGCATGGGGCAGAAGGACACCAACTCATTACCCGTGTGATGACAAAGCAGGAGCTCTTCCTTCTGAGAGCGCGAGTCAACACATGGGTTACACATATGTGCAATGCTCCTTCTGTGGGCCTGATGGAGCAGAACACAGCACAGCCCAGCTGCAGGATGAGGAAAAACTCCCCAAACCATAACCACAGCCCTGACTGCAGTGTAATTACGGAGATTTCCTTTCAGCATCGGCACGTGCTCTTCTGGTTGGGAAAGGAAAGGATTTCTCAAAGGCGGAATTCCTATCTAGGATGGCATTTCGCAGGCAGTGAATCCCGTTTTCCTTCCCAAAACCCCATGCCCATGTAAAGAGGCGTACCAGCACTGGGAACCGTACAGTGGAAGAAACAATCATAAGGAAATGCAGTATTAAAACAAGCCTGCAAGACTACAGGCGTTGAATGATGGTTGGCAAAGGCTGCTTCTTACCTGGAGTGTCGTAGGAAGCAGAGAAGATCTGAAATCTTCAACTGCTTCTTATCCAAGGACTGAGATTGATAATATGGATCCGAGGATAAATTAGCTGAGGATAAAGAAACTGGCAGCCTCTTCCCTGAGGAAATGCCAGCCCCAGGCCAGTCTGTGCTGCTGTGGGAGAAGATGCTGATCCCAAGTTCTAATTAGAGAGATGACATAAGGTCAAATGTTCCCAAGCAGGATGTCTGCAAAGTTGTTGTAGTGTCTCTGCGCAGGATCGGAAAAGGGTGGGGGAAGACTCTTTCACAGCAGCGCCTGGAAAGGAAGAGGAGAGACGTGGCAAATATCCAGCAGAAGGAACTCATCAGCTGAGATACCATCACGGGCAAGGAGAACATCGAGTGTGAGAAAGAGTCCTCGGGCACCAGCTCTGCCTGATGCAGAATTGCACCCACGAGGGGCTACTCAATGTCCCCTGTGTCACAGAAGATGCAAGCTTTGAGGGGGAGCTTTTTCTCAGTTTGATGTTTCACCATCCTCAGAGTCAGTATCAGCCTTTCATAAAACACACTTGACACTGGAACACCTAATATCTCTGGCAGGTTCCCAACAGGAAGGTCACACCTGCTGGTGTTCATGGCTCTGTGCTGTCTCCGGGGCTTCCAGATGACTTGATCCCAAAGGGCAGCCACGCTTAGGGGCGTGGGGAGCTGTTTGGTCTCACAGAAAGATTTAGAAAGCCAGGATATTGGCAATGTTATTTTCACAAGACCCAAAATAGTCAAGTATCTCGCAGGGGTCAGTAAACCACGCTATGCAGGCATGGGAGGAAGCAGGGGAATATCCTTCAGTAGCTGCAGTGGAAAGATGAGCGGGAGGTAAAGCGTTGAATGTGCTCTGCTGAGTGCCGGGGAAGGATGGGGCTCCGTGGCTCTGACCTAAGCTGAAGTGAGAAACATTAGGCAGACCATTCACCTGCTACTCGGATCCTAACCTGGAGTTCTCCACACCTGAAGCGGAGAGAAACACTTGGGCATCGATATCCCAAGAAGACACTGTATTTGTTGGTGAGTTTTAAGTGCTGATCACCGAAGAAGAGCAAAGATCTCTCCAGTTTCCGAAGCCCATGATGTCCCACCCAGAGCCTGTGGTGGCAGACGGTAATGGGGGTTTTGGTCATGTTGGCTTTCTTCAATGATGTGTCCTGCCCTGGATGAAAGGGACATCCTTTTTGGGTAGCAGTGCCTATGCATCACAGAATCCCAGAATCTCAGGGATTGGAAGGGACCTTGAAGATCATTCAGTCCAATCCCCCTGCCGGAGCAGGAACACCCAGAGCAGGTCACACAGGAACGCCTCCAGGCGGGGTTTGAATGTCTCCAGAGAAGGAGACTCCACAACCTCTCTGGGCAGCCCCTTCCAGTGTTCCATCACCCTCACCGGGAAGAAGTTTTTCCTCATATTTAAGTGGAACCTCCTGTGTTCCAGCTTGCACCCATTGCCCCTTGTCCTATCATTGCCTGTCACTGAGAAGAGCCTGGCTCCATCCTCCTGACACTCACCCTTTACATATTGATAAACATTCATGAGGTCACCCCTCAGTCTCCTCTTCTCCAAGCTAAAGAGACCCAGCTCCCTCAGCCTTTCCTCCTATGGGAGATGCTCCACTCCATCATCCTCGTAGCCCTGCCCTGGACTCTCTCCAGCAGTTCCCTGTCCTTCTGGAACTGAGTTGCCCAGAACTGGACACAATATTCCAGATGGAGTCTCACCAGGGCAGAGTAGAGGGGGACTCTGCCTTCCTTCATGATGTCCTCAAGAAAACTCCAAGACCTTGGCAGCTCTTGTGTTTGCCTGCTGAGGAACGTCTGGACCAAGCACCTGCCTACAGAGCTCCATTTCCTCCTGATCAAGCTACGACTGAAGAGCCGTTGGCTGCACCAAAAGATGCTTTAGAAGCCACACACAACCCAAATATATCTGGCCAGGGACATCTTAAAACAGCTCAATCTCCTGGGCCATAACCTCTCTCTTCCGTGACAGCTCTGAGTGCCAGGATGAGACTTGGGGCTGGGGAAGGAAACTCTTATCCTGCCAGAGGAGGTGTTGACTGAAGGCTACTAAAGCCCAGGCCTCCTTGCCTTGGCTCCTTGCCTTGCCTCCATGGGAATATGCAGGCAGCCCTCCAGAGAAGAGCTGAGCGAAACAACACATCCTTTTCTTCCTCCTCTTCCTCCTCCATCCTTGGTTCCTTGTACAGACAGAAGAAGAGGGGGCAGGATCCAGGACACCTCTCACCTCCCAGATGATGACATCCCTTTGGGTGAGCAGAGCTGCAGCAGGGTATAGCCATATGATATCCTCACCAGGGCACCAGGAGCTAGAGGACCTGAAGAAAGTGTACTCTTGGGTAACGACTGTGTGTAAATGTCCACACAACAAAACAAAGTAACTGGTGGGACGTCACACCCTTGTGCACACGGACACTCTGCCCAAGACAGGGAACAGAGGACTCACATCAAAATGAGGTCACGATTGGAGTGGAACACCAGGGAAAACTCCCCTAAAAGAAACTTGTCCTCAGTTTCAGGCAAAGAAGTGACTCTAAATGCCTCATACCACTTGAAAAGCTTCTTGATTATCAGAAAGTGCAAAAGCTGAGGCAGCACACGATGAAGCTCTCAGCAGTGGGCTTTGAGGAAGAGGAGGATGTTTTGACCCAGTGAGGGAGCACTGTGCAGGCTGCCGGAGCTGGTGGAGCTGCCTATGAAGCTGGGTGGTTGTGGTGCCCTGGGAGATACACCAGCCAGGGCTGGGCTCAGCAAAGCCGCGTCTGCCTTAACGCTGCGACCGAGCAAAGCAGCCCTGAGCCTCGGCAGAGCATGGAGCTCTGGGCTACCATGGCTTGCTGCCACACAGCTACAGCAACCTCTGCTTCTGCGCCTCCAGCCCTGCTCTTTCTACACTTAAAACATCTCCCTTGGTGCTGCAGTGGGGGAGAATCCAAGCCCACCCAAAAGGAAAAGGAAAAATATCCTATGAACCCAGGAATCCCCCACTGTGGTTTTCCGTGTATGACTCAACGAGCTGACCCTTCATCTAGGTTTTGGTCACCTGGCTTGAAGGCTGAAGCATAAAAGGCCCAAAATATTTGGCAGAACACACCTCAGCATCGTGGCTTTGAACCATCCAAAGGGGTGTTTTAATATGGCCTGTGAGCTTGTGTGGAAGGATATACATATATATACACACACATCACCAAACCATTCCAGAGGTATCTCCTCCATGACTGGTTCCACGAGGCACTGATGGGTTTAACCTTTTGCTTCAAAAATAATCATTAGCATATTACACAAACACAGTGTAAGGGGAAGAGGGAAGTTGAAAAATAACATTTAAAAATACTTGCTTTTTAAAAATCCAGCCCCTCCCATGTTACCAAAATCTTATTAAAGGGATCCAGCAGTTGCTGGCTCCGAGATGCCTTTGGTCCAAAAGAATTAGGATTCAATATGTTTTTCTGGCCAAGTCTCTCAAGCTCTTTTGCTGTCTTTACTCCTGCTTCTCTCCTTTGTGTTTCCAAGGGTAGATGAGCTCTCCGAGGAACAGCTTCTTGCAGAGAGATATCCAGGAATCCTTGGGGTAGCAGCTGTAGGTTGGCAGCCTGTACGTCTGTACCACACTGCTGTATGATAGAGGGTTGATCTGTGAGGAGAAGAAGGTTAGCAGCAATGAAAATGTGTCGTAGCACAAAATACAGGCAGCTGAGGTAGGCGAGGGCAACTTTTACAGAGCACTGGCCTCTTAAAACATCAATACTGCTCCTCCCACAGCCTCCGAGTCCCTCTCTGCCTGGCTAAAGCTCTTTAGCCCCCTACAACATCCCGAAACGTTAACAAATTGAGCTGGGCAAGGAGTATAATCAGGCTGGTTGTCAAGCAAAGAAGCAGATGCAGGCACCAGCAGGGTCTGAGAGTGATGCTCGCCGCAGGAGGGTGAGGAACTGGTGCCTGGTTGCGGTGGCTGGAGAAATGGGGGTCCCACCGCAGCCAGCAACGCTCTGCTGGGAGTGCACCAGTGCACTCGAGGAACTGCTCTAGAACATGCCATTTAACCCATATCTTTTATGAACCTACAGCTTTGATGTGCTATGCCCTCACCCACAGCTATGCTTTAACCTGGAATCTCCTGATACCCCCCCAGTGGAAGGGAGTCCCCGCAGAATAGGACGTACACCACACTGCTCATCACCACTGGAAATTGAAGGTCCTTGGCTGAGTTAATCACTCCTAATTTGATTTCAATCACCATCCCAAGGATGACCACATCCAGAGTCTCTGCCTACCAAAGTCTGTGGCCTCTGATCATAGAATCACAGAATCCTTCAGGTTGGAAGAGACCCTTGGGATCGTCGAGTCCAGCCATCAGCCCTGCTCTACAAATTCCTCCCCTGCATCAGATCCCCCAACACCACATCCCAACCACTCTGAAACACACTCAGGGATGGGGACTCAACCCCCTCCCTGGGCAGCCCATTCCAGGGTCTGACCACTCTTTCTGTGAAAAATTCTTTCCTAATGTTCAGGCTAAACATACCCTGGTGCAGCTTCAGGCCATTCCCTTTTTTTCTATCACTAATTCCCTGTGAGAAGAGACCAGCACCAACCTCTCTACAGTGTCCTTTCAAGGAGTTGTAGAGAGCAATGAGGTCTCTCCTCAGCCTCCTCCTCCTCAAACTAAACAGTCCCAGCTCCTTCCATTGCTCTTCATGAGATTTATTCTCCAGTCCCCTCACCAGCTCTGTTGCCCTCCTCTGCCCTCGCTCCAGCCCCTTGACATCTCTCTGGTGTTGAGGTGCCCAGAACTGGACACCACACTCAAGGGGTGGCCTCACCAGTGCTGAGTCCAGGGGGACAATCACCTCACTGCTTCTTCTGGTCACACTACTCACTGTGATCACGGGCACAAAGTTGCTGCTTTGGGTTTTCAGAAGATAGAGGAGACAGGCAGATGCACTGGGTGGATGAGGGGGACCAGAAGCAAGTTAGGCCTTGGAAAAAGTCATTGCAGTGAAGCATTTGAGGGTAGAGAGATAGGTGAAGTCCAGAGGATCGATCCAGTAGGGCCAAGGTCTGATGCATGAAAAGGATGCACAGCAATAGATTGTCTCCAAAAGAGTGAGCAGATTAAGCAGAAACAGTGGGTCTCAGAAAACATGACCATGAGAGATGCCAAAATGGGGGAGTCTACAGAGCTAGGGGATGTCTGGACAGTGGGCAGAAATGGGAGGACGCCTTCCTCTAGAGAAAGAATCCGGCTGCGCTGGAACCAACTGAGAAGCTGTGTGACAGGAGATCATAATTCACAGTAGAAAATCCAGCCACAAAAAGGAGAGACATCAAAATCCATTAAGACAGTCACTATTTTGTCAAAAAAACTGAGTATTTCTTTTGTCCACTGAAGAGTAATCTGTCTTCTGAGAGTTTGTCCGTAGCCCCAGTTTGGTCCAGCTGCCTGGTGCCCACGGAGAGGGGGGATGAACTCAGAATCAGGGCATTGTCAGGGTTGGAAGGGACCTCCAGAGCTTACCCAGTCCCACTCCCCTGCTAAAGCAGGGTTGCCCAGAGCACATCACTCAGGGCTGCATCCAGATGGGGCTTGAAGGTCTCCAGAGAAGGGGACTCCACACCCTCCCTGGGCAGCCTCTGCCAGGGCTCTGCCACCCTCACCCCAAACAAGTTCCTCCTCATGTTTACATGGAACTTCCCGTGTTCCAGTTTGTGCCTGTTGCCCCTCGTCCTGTCACTGGGAACCCCTGAGAAGAGTCTGGCTCCATCCTCCTTCAACCCACCCTTCAGATCCTTGTGAGCATGAAGAAGGTCTCCCCTCAGCCTTCTCTTCTCCAGGCTCAAGAGTCTTAGCTCTCTCCAAAAGTCCTTACGGAGCTGGAGCTCTGTGAAAGGGTGACTAAGCAAAGAGTTCATTAGAATTAATCCTGGAGACCTTTGTCAAATTGGTTTCAAAGCAGAAGGAGAAAATGCCTGTAGGCAGAAGCATCCCCATGGAATTCAGGAAAAAAGCCGGAGCAGCAGCTTGCATGGGCTGAGGGAACCCAAAGAGCAGCTGGAACCAGTGTGGTCCTGCTGCAGGACACAAACATTATTAAATGGGTCCCAACAGATCAATGGGACACCAGTTCTGAACGCCATCAAGACGAACATTTGTGAAAGCAACGGGAGAACTCATTCCCCCCTGAACGTGCCCAACCCCAAAGGCCTATCCCATTTCAAACACCGAAAAGGGAGGTCATCCTCCCCCTGAGGGATCAACCACAGCATTTATGGGACGTTGTGCATAACTATAACCAACCGCATCGCACTGCGGTCATAGGCAGCCAAAAAACCCAGAAAAATTAGGAAAAAAAAAAAAAGACCAAAGAAACCTGCCCCCAAACCAAACACCAGTTAAACTTGAGTAACTATTTCTGCCTGTTTCCTCAGCTGTGGGCAAACCAGTATGTTTTAAGTGCAAACACGCCGGGGGAGGTTGGGAAGAGTTGCTATGCACGGGAGATACCGTAGTGTATGTTCCTTTGAGCAGCAGCTACGTGGGCTGGGAGGTTTGGCCACAGCATCGCTCCTCGAGAACCATCCCCCGGCAGAGCGGTGACACCCAGCACCAACACTTGGCTGCGGAGAAGTAACAGGGGATGGTTTTACGCCCAGTGCAATTACACGTGTCTGCCTTTCCTATCATTAATGGAGAGAAGCAAAACAAAAGCAACTATTTATTAGGGAAGCGGCACCGTGAGTTCCTTCTATGTCACTTCTGTCCTCCAAAGCTACAATGCACCCTGAAATAATAGACATCCTTTGTTTCATAAGGGAGCTGTTCCCTTTTCCCTTCCTCTTTTGCTTAACCCTTTCTGCAGCTCTCGCTGCGAGAAATCAAGCTTCTGGCAGAAGGTAAATGGATGACTCAAGCTCATTGTGTCTTTAGGTGGAGGGAGGTCATCCTCTCCCTCTGCTCTGCCCTGCGGAGGCCCCAACTGGAGCACTGGAACCAGTTCTGGGCTCCCCAGTTCAGGAAGGACAGGGAACTGCTGGAGAGGGGACAGCAGAGGCCTACAACGATGCTTAGGGGACTAGAACATCTCTCTGTTGAGGAAAGGCTGAGGGAATTTTGTCTTTTTAGTCTGGAGAAGAGAAGGCTGAGGGGGAATCTGATCAACACTTAGAAATACTGCAAGGAGGGGGGGGTGTCAGGAGGATGGGGCCAGGCTTTTCTCAGTGGTGCCCAGTGACAGGACAAGAGGGAACGGGCACAAACTTGTACACAAGAAGTTCCATCTCAACACGAGGAGGAACTTCTTTGCTGTGAGAGTGTGAGAGCCCTGGCAGAGGCTGCCCAGAGAGGTGGTGGAGTCTCCTTCTCTGGAGACCTTCAAACCCACCTGGACACGTTCCTGTGGGACCTGCTGTGGGTGACCCTGCTCTGGCAGGGGGTTGGACTGGATGATCTCCAGAGGTCCCTTCTAGCCCCATAGCATTCTGTGATGATGTGATTCTCACTGGGCTAATCAGTTCAGTCAAGCCACACCGCCGGAAATATTTCTTCTCGTGCACCAAAAGAAAAGATTTTAAACACTAATGAAAATAGCACACTATGTAAGACTTCCTGGAGAAAATTAAGCAGCGTTTGGAATGGAAATATCATCCTCACCCTCCGCCTGCCTGTGCTTGGACTGTCCATTCTGGTGACACCCTCTTAAAAATAAAAAATAATCCCTGGGCCAAAGCACAAGCTGGATGTGAATGCTCAAACTCAGCATTATCAATTTCTAATCCCTTACCAGCGCCCCAAAAGACAGCTGTGTACCCATCAGTCACCAAGGGCTTGACTTATTTTGGGCATAGTTACACACATACAGCCTTACTTCCAGCAGGCACAGCTCCGGAACGTTACTGTGTGGGGAGGGGACAAAGCCACTGAGAGACTTTTAGAAAGGAACATCATTTTAGCATTTCACTTAAAACCAGGCTTTTTAGTTTGTCCTCTCAAAAGACCTCCCAAAAAAACCCCAGTATGCTCAGCAGGATTTCTGACACAAGCCTGTTTTCCATTCAGCACAAGGAGAGCAAAGAAGTGCCCTTACTGACTCCCTGCACATTATTATTTGAACAGAAGGCCAAGAGAGACATCCACCAAAGCACTTCCACTTCTTGGTATGATGATTTATGCTATATTTGAGGTAGCAAAAAGGATCTTTCTGCAGTGCTCCAAGGAAAATTCATCACATTCTTATGACTCACTGCCTCTGCTCTCTAAGTCGTGATCTTTTTCCTCTGGAGAAGTCATCCACCTCGTCTCACAGACACACTGATGCCAAGTTCTCTGCTCAGTGGCTCCTGTGCCTCATCTTTGGTGTCTGGTTTCTTTTTTATGGAGTTTTCTGGCCACGGAGAATGACAGAATTTGGTTCTCACACCAGTACCCCACTGAAAGAGAAGAACTGGGAGGACAGTGTGTTTCAGAAGTGCTAGTTTTGCCCTAGAAGACATCTGTTGAAGGGATTCCCTCTTGAATGGCTGTTGCTGGTGTGTTGGTTCCGGGCTAATCTGACCTCTGCTGAGACAGGGCTGGAGCTGGACCAATGATGGAAAAAGCAAAAAAACCTGGGAAGCTGCAGTTCATTCCTTCCCACACACTCCCCCAGCACCCAAGTGTTTTTTATAAATTCTATATGCTCCTCTTAGGATGCAAAGAGCATTCCCTGCGATATGGCAGTACTCCTGCAACATCAGGAAACGGAAACTTCCCAGTCCTGAAAGTGCAATGAGAACTTCACTGCTGCCACAGCATCATTTCTCTTCCGAAAAAAGATCTCCTTTAGTACCTCTGACGACAGAGCACAGAAATGCGAGGTTGCAGAAGCAGAGGTGAGATCTTCTTAGACACCTTGCCAGAGCCACCCAGAACAATAACAGGAGGCCCTTCCTTCTCTTGTCATGCCCATGCACTCATCCTGCCAGCACTACTGAGCAGCTGAGGCCTTTCAGCACATCTGGAGGGGAAGAGCTTTTCCTAGTCCTTCATTCTGGATGGTTTAGCTGCCGCCTTTTGCTTCTCCCACTGTTCAGCAATGACGAAGGCGAAGCTGCCTAGAGCCAGGAACGGAGGTGACAGTGATGTCAAGTCTTAATTCCAGAAGTAACAGAGCTCCAATGTTTCTCCTGTCTTTCACATTTCATTTTGCACTGCATTTTCTCTAAGCAGAGGATTCAAGCAGGGTATTAAAGAGAAGAGAAAGCAGCAGCCAGTTGTTGTAACGGGAAAGGTATTTCCCTTTTTTCAGCATTTCACAGCTTTTTAAGTAGGGCGTTTCAGTGGGAGCAGTTTCAGAACCGCTGCCCCAAAGAAAGACTTTGGGGTCAAACCCAGGCAAAGCCTGTAGCAGAAAATGTCACGGCAGGCACCTTACCTGCATCAGGAGTCGAAGAGGTTTCCCATCCTGCTGCTCGAGGACTCTGAACTTCACACCAGCTGAAAAGAAACAAGACAAGGAAACCAAATGCCCGCTTGGAGAAAAGCCTGTGCCATTCGCTGCTCAGCTCTGGTGCCCGAGCACCAACTTCCTCGAAACAGAGTCCTCCACCTTTCTTGGTTTGTGAGCCCTTACGCATTTTCAGTAGGAAGCACAGATTCTCTCTGTGGTGGGTTTAGGCTTAATGACAAACGATGTGTTTCTCTCAGATCCATTTTTTTAATGGAGCACCCCTCTGTCTTCCAGCTCGGAAACACCGTGTGAAAGCAAGCACGAAGCCTAGAAATCAGACAGCCTGACCTGACAATGACATAGGGACTGGAAAAGTCTTTCCCTTTTCCCAAGCTTCCATCAGAACGGGGACTCCACACTAACGAGCAGGCAGAGACCTCCCCTTTGATTTGTGCTCTCGTGGGTACAGCACTTGTGCGAAGAATCTCAGCCTCTGTCAGAGGAAGGGAGGAAAGCGGCTGGCCCGGGGGCATTAAAGACATTTCAAAGCAATCTACTGCCTATTAATCCCAGCATTCCTATGTTTTCAACACACTGCAAACCCCATCAAACCCACTGCTTTTATATCTCCTTTTGGACTTGCTACGTTCCCAACAGTTTAAAGACAAATAGGAAAGGGTTTTTGGATCACAATGGTGACATGAACGTTCAATGCCATCTTTCAAATGTACCAAGGTGGACAAGCAAGGCATTTTGCTTTGAAGGATCTCAAAATACTTCACATAAACAAAACCAATCCATCTTCTGCAAACCTGCACCAGCTGGCTTAGGGGTACACTGGAAAATTAGAACCAAGAGTGCCCCCGTTATTCCCTTCTGCCCGTAAGAAGTTGAGGGAAGAGTAATGAAGTGAGCTGCCATGGACCAAAAGGTGACTCAGGAGCTCAAACAGACATAAAACTCTTCATCTGTGCAAGCCCCACCACTATCCTATCTGTGCAACTCTTACCTATTTAAAAATCCAAACCAAACCAAAACATTTTCTCTTTGAAATAACCTGAATTGATGAAGTTTATTCCTCCTAGGAGAGAACACTCTTGTGTAGCAAACAGCTCTGGTTTAAAAGTGTCTCCCCAAACCATGAAGTCTTGTTTTGTATAAGACAGGAAATGAAACATGGGCTTCCCCAATAGTTTCAAAGAGATGTTTGAGTACCCTGGGTCTCAGTAAGGAAATGTGCTGGATGACAAAAAGTGTTCAGTGTGATTCAGTGAGCTTTGGCTAAGAGGAAGTGTCTAAGCCATTCCAGGAACTACTTTCCGGGCAGGCAGTTTGTCAGAGAGAGACAGAAACCAGCAGGCACTGAGGATTCAGGTACATGGTTGAAGACTCTGGAGCCTTATCCCGGGATCAGCCTATTAGAACAGAAAATGCTGCTTCTCTAGATCAAGGCCACACACTCCCCTTGTACAGCTGCAAGCCAACCATCTCCTAATTATATTACTTAATTGTTCAAGAGCCTTACACTTCTAGGAAAATACATGCACCAAAAGGCTACAAATGTATTTTAGAATGACCTATAGATTACTACATGGAGTCTGAGGAATTCACTTCACCAAAAGGTGAAAACCTCTGTGGAGGTGGTGGAGTCTCCATCTCTGGAGACATTCAAAACCCACCTGGACACATTTCTGTGCAACCTGCTCTAGAAGGACCTGCTCTGGCAGGGGGCTGAACTAGACAATCTCCAGAGGTCCATTCCAACCCCACAGCATTCTGTGATTCTGTGAAAAAGCAGGAAGGCTCACCCTACTGCAGATGATTCCATCAGAGAAGAAACTTCAACCCTCCCACAACTGCCAGCCAACTCCAGAGCTCAGGGTGCTGCTCCTTCTGTGCTCCGACACCACTGATGGCACAAAAGAGGTCGGGACACAAAGCCATTTGCTTTGTTTCATGTGGCAGCTCACTGACTGCTTGTGTGTGTTCCAGTAATCATGGAGACAACACTGTGACAGGTCCTGTAGAACCATGGCAAAACTTGCCCCAAAACTTGTTCATGATATGACTATCTATGGATTTGGGTGAGAGGGACAGAGATGTACGGAGAAAACAAACTGACCTGTGCATGATCAAACAGCACCTTGTGTGGACAGAGCCTGAGGCCCCCAAACTTCACTGCTACACCTTACTTCACAGTCTAAATTGCTGTGACAGCGAAGCCATCTCAACCAAGGTGGCATCTGAGCTGACACTGGGCAGACAGAACTCTTGCAGAGAGGATATCAGCTTTGACATCTTTGCAAAAGAGTTTTTAAAGCCCAAAGTATTTCCATTCTGATGTGTGGAAAGAAAACAGGGATTTTTGTTGCTGGTGTGTGGACGGATTGTTCATCTACCCTGGACCAGGCTTCATCAATACCATCTTTTATCAATTCAGAAGCTGAGTCAAAGAACCTGGAGGCCAGATACCATGGCTGGACTGAGTTGAACTTAAAGACTGCGCTAACCCCTCACTGTCAGGAATAGCTCTCCATTCGTGTTGGTAGAACCATCTCGATGGTGCCTGTAAAATCAGCTGCCATAACATATGCCAGAGGGTGTCTTATCCAAGTTCTGAGCCTGGAAAGGGAGGCAAAACCTAAGCAGGGAGGACATCGAGTGTACTCTCTAAAGTCCCTTGAATTTGATTCAGCTGCTCCATCTGTAATCACTCCAGTGCCATGTTCTTGTGCTAGGGCAGGAACACAGGCTGCAGAAGCTCTCAGAGATGCCTCTTCATCTCATGGGCAGCACGGCATCGCAGGGCTCTCTGTCTTAAGATGTTCAAGAGGAGCAAGCAAACAGCCAAGAAAGAAAGAAAGTCAGGTAACAAACTCCACTGAGGAAACAATCCTCTGTCAGGGTGGGGGCTTACTACCCTGCAAAGAACTGAATAAAACCAAGAAGTAACCCAAGACTGACGGGAATAGATGACCTTATTGCTCAGGGGCAACAACATTTCCCTCTACCCCATGCCCTGCTGTTTCCTGGGTCAGTTTTCTTCAGCAGCATCTCCTCTTCTCCAAAGATAGCTCTGAAGGCTTAAGAGCCTGGTTTCTGCCAGGAAATTCATAGGAACCCGCTGAAGGGACATGTGGAAAACCACGAAGTTGGTAACGTGGCTCAGCTCTACCTGCCCAAAATCCAGCCAGGCACTGCTCCAACAGACAGCGCTGTTATCGGCTGCCTTTGCCTTTGATGACTAGCCTTGGTTCAGTGATGACCGAGCTCTTTCTCATAGTTAGAATCCCTGCTGCATGCTCTTTAAATGGAGGGGAGAGAAAAATTTAGACCTGCTTGATTTTAACTAGATTATCCAGAGCTGTTGATAGTTAAACCAGCTGCAAAATGACCCTTGATTCTGATGGCAACCACGGTTCGTGGTTACCAGAAGGGGAAGAACAATGACTGGCTTCAAAATGGTGAGAGATTAGTCTCAAAAAGAGAACACTTGTTTGAAATCTGCCCAGAGCTCTGAAATGAATCCAAACACCTCAGCTCAGGAGTTCAGTTTGTTGAGTCAGCACAGAACTGAAGAGGCCCCTGTAGATCCTGCCCTTTGAAAGACCAGGTTTTCTAAGTATTTTTGTAATATTTGTAATCTCTCCTGTTTCAGAGCCAACAGCTTCTTAAACTCTCAGAAGTTTTACCTGACCCGGCACACTAGAACTGGAATCAAAAGATGAACTTATTGATAGGGAGCGTGTTTGGGTGTCACTTTTAGTTGCCACAGGCTTTGTAAAGGCGCTCCTCATTCTCCTTCAGCACCTCATTTCTTTCCGTTGACTTCCTCCTCCTGCTCCTTGCAGTCATTGGTTACCAGTATGGACCACTGCATGACTCCAGCCTTGGGTTCTCTTCTGCCTCCCCTGCATCGTTCTACTGAGAAGCACTCATTGCATCAAAATTAAATGCAGAATGCAAACTCCTTGAACTTCAGTGTGCGGCGCTGAAGGACTTACCAGCCAGTCTGTAGGATCTGCAGAGCCGCAGGAGGATTGAGTAAAGAGGCAGGGAGTCAATCAGGTCAACCAGCAAGTGTATCAGGCCTTGCACAATCACCACCAGCAAACGCAGCTACGGAGAAAGTTCAGTAAGAAAATGTCAGAGAATCAGGAGATGCAACACTTGCAACTCCTGACGAGCCCACCTGCAATCTGACATTGCTAAGCTGAACCCTCCCAAGGAGAGTGGGATGTCTAGAAGTGCTACGTGAGGTTCCTCAACGATCTTAGCTCAAGGGTGTAACTGAGATGAAGCTCCTGGACCTGCCAGGACACGACAGCAATTCCACTTTCAGCCTCCATGGTCTAAAAGGGAGAATTTGGGTTTCTGTTTCTAGTAAACTCCACCACTGTGTATCAGTGAAGATATATTTTTCTTTCTCCAGCACTGAAGTAACTTATTTTTTTTCCTGGAGAAACCCCAGCTAGAGCATGCTTAGCAAGAGCAAAGCAGTCAGAAATGAGCTTCGGGCTCAGTGTTTTCTGTCCCCTGATCAAAGCACCTCGTTTTGTCAGGCTGCATTAATTTTTGCTGCCGAGCTCATCTGAAAAGAGAGGGGTCAGAAAAGACACTGAAGCCATGCGATGGCTGCTGTCCGTGGAAAATTTTGCTGCAGGCAGGCTCCAGAGAGGACTGGTCATACTGGGGGAAGAAAAGAGAACTAAGGAAGTCCAACCCTCTGAGCAAAGCCCGGCTGGAAACCATTTAACACAGCAAGTTCGTCTCCTGGAAAAAAGAGTTTTGGATCAAACTAGAGGGGCCATCACCCCAGGCGTGGGATGGAAAGATGAAAAAAATTATTTCCAAGTGAAAGAAAGGGGAACAGCTTGTGCCGCTGACTGGGATTTGCTGGGAATTCCATTTGGAGAAACACAAACACGTCTCCTGACTTCCACTTGCCTGGCCTGCATGGACTGTGTGAGGCAAAGCTATATTTGCTTTGTGGATGACAATAAGTGACTGGGAAACCTTCTTTTCTTATCTCAGAAGACAGTATATGATCAGCTTCAAGGGTTAAATCTTACCAGGGTAAACACCAAATAATAGAGCGCAGTCGTAGGCAGGAGGAACAGCAGGATCGTAAATAGCAAAGTTCCAATAAATAACTAGGGAAAAAAAAAAGAAACACAATCATTAGCAGAGCAATGGCAAAATAAAGTAAAAGACATTTAAAAAAAGTATAGGAAACTGTGAGACAATGAAAGTTTGCATGACCCTGTAAGTGTTTTTTCACTCCTTATGTGAATAATGCTGTTACCTTGAATATTTCCAGTACTACTTCCCTCGCTGGGCTTTTTTAGAAGGCTCCTTATTATCGGAGTATCTTTGGAAAAATAAATAAGCTGGATCCTGACAGCATTTTTTCCTTTATAGACAATCCCATCCCCACAAGTTTGAAAGCCATCGGTCAGTCTTCCGAAGGAAAAGGCAGAAAGGTACAAAGATGTAGGGAATTTTGTAGAGAATCGAGAAGTGTTATTATTCCTCCTTGGTTTAGCAGGACTAGCAACTGGGGAAAAGCTGACAAAATCTGGTTGATAAACATTCCCAGCAGCAGCAGCCAGGTGGTCAGTGCTGCCACTGGACTTCTGTCTAGTGCTCACTGGGAAACTGGTTGACAGAAAGAAGCTGGAGTCAACTGGGGTAGGGGAAGCAACGTTCAGAGAATGAAGGAGAAAAATCCATGGGTAAGCAGGTGTCATTAACTCCACTGCCCACAGAACAAGTTATTTTTATTCTGGGCCAGCCCAGTTGGCGTAAGCCTAAATAATTCCAACTGGGAGAAATGCAGATTTATGACAAATAGGGATCTGACTCTTCAGTTTTCAGTCACCACTTCCAGAACACAGAGGCCACAGGAACACAGGGCACTGCCGTTTCTGCCAAGAGGCATCATGGCCGTGGTATATTATGAAAGAAAATAACCCAGACAGTTCTGTCAGAGGTGAATCAACATCCCAGCTTTACCCACGCAACCAGAAATAGATCATAACCCAACTCATTCTCTTTGCAGCAGTTGTTTCTCCCTCCTCTGTCACTCCACTGCACTTGCTTAACGTCTCCAAAAGTTGTTTAAGGTCTGGTTTGAATGTCTCTTCCCACCCAGGCCAACAACATAATTCCCACTGGTCTCCAGAGCAACAGGATGAAACCTGAAGTGCCAAACCAATTCTCCTCAAAGTACATGGGGACCGAGCCCCGAAGCAAAATTGTCTTCCTGGCGCACAGGCATTTACTTTTCCATCACCAAAGAAACCAAAAAATAGCTCCTCCACCATGGTGTGAGAAGCTCAAGGTTATCTGTTGCAATGGAGAGCTCTGCAAGTTACCAAATATCACGGTATTTTTTGAGTGACGTTTGCGACTAGCCGGCGCGTGAAGCGGTTTGGGCTGTGCTGAACTTTTGGGTGGCATTTCAGAAATTAAAAAGAGCTTGCAGCGTTGGAGAAAAAAAAACCCAAAACCTGCCTCTGCTGCTTGAGTGAGAGCGCGTGGGCCAGCCTCCAGCGCAACCTGAACGAAGCAGGGCCTTTTAATAGCAATGTGTTGGCAGGGCTGTTACTGTGGCAACACTGCTGGGCACCGCTTCTTCCATCGCCTCCCTCCTCCGTCCCCGCTCCCCGGCTCCAGGAGCTGCCAGCAGCTGTGGCGCCCACCGAAGAAGCTCCCCAGGGTGCCTTGGAGGTGGCTCAGCCCTCACCAGAATGAGGCCCCCTCACGAAGAGAAGCGAAGGGGGTGAATTTGGAAGCAAAGAACTTGCAGTGAACTGACTTGCCAGTGCCTTACCCATTTCCTCTTCTGTGGAGGTACAACAGAACCTGCTCCCAGGCGTGGGAAGGAAAGCTCTCTGCAAGTGAACTGCACTGTTGAAATACGTGCATCTCCTACGTCAAGCTCAAAAACATCACCTGGAACCGAACCCTTCCATTTCTCATCTGAATTTCAGTTTCTTTACTTCCATGGAAAAAATTTTAACCTCAAACCCAATCATCCATGAGCCACGGATGCAGAGAGCTGCACCACGCACCTCTTCTGGCCACCACAAAGCCTCCTGTGGCTTCTGTCTGGAATATTAGCTGAATATTATGGTTGGACTCCATGATCTTACGGGTCCCCTCCAACCTAGAGGACTCTATGATTCTAGACAATTCTATGAAGTGGGAGAGGAGAGCCCCAGGCACCGCAGCACTACCTGGTCCAAGTCATAGGAGCAGGAATCCACCCGCTGCCGGAGGACGTTCCACTTCTTCCCACGGAATAAGCGCCAGAGAGATGACAGGCCGTAAATCTTGAGGCAGTAGAGCCTGGGCAAAGAGAAAACGTTGTGCATCAGAATTGTGAGCTCCCAAGCTTCCAACACAAACCAGCTGTCATCATTACACCCCTGCGCCCACTCGCTCAGTGACGCCGCAGAACTCAGGGTGACCAAAGTAATTAACCCCGGGAATGATGCAGATAAAATACTAATTGCTGGGTTAAATGTATCTGGGCTGGTCCTTGGCATGGGCAAAGCAGGTGACTGCAGACAGCTCTGGACCACTGGAGGGCCATGGCCATACCATGCCATGCTCTTGCTTTCTGCTCCTGTATATGAAGGGTCTGGCATACAGGACGTGGCAAGCGCTGCTGGAGGGTGGCCCCTATGCACAGCAGCAATTGCCAGCCCGATGCCACCACCTTCCCGTTGGAGCGGGGCCAGAGGAGGCCACGGAGACTTTGGGAGGGCTGGAGCCCCTCTGCTGGGAGGACAGGCTGAGAGAGTTGGGGGGGGCTCAGCCTGGAGAAGAGAAGGCTCCAGGGAGACCTTGGAGCCCCTTCCAGTCCCTCCAGGGGCTCCAGAAAAGCTGTGGAGGGACTCTGGGGGAAGGAGGAGGGGGAAGGGTTTGCCCCTGAAAGAGGGGAAATGGAGCTGAGCTGTGGGGGAGAAGTTCTTCGGTGTAAGGGTGGTGAGAGCCTGGCCCAGGTTGCCCCGAGAAGCTGTGGCTGCCCCATCCCTGGAGGGGTTCAAGGCCAGGTTGGAGGGGGCTTGGAGCAGCCTGGTGTGGTGGGAGGTGTCACTGCCCCAGGGCAGGGGGTGGTACTGGGTGGGCTTTGAGGTCCCTTCCAACCCAAATCATTCTGTGATTCTATAAAAGAAGCAGTGAGCTTATTCCCCTGAGCTCATCTCTGCCTCTCCAGTTCAGATCTGCCCCATTCCCTTTGCTTCACCCCAATTCCACAACAGGAACCACCAAGGTCTTACCCCTCACTCTTGAGTCAATACAATTCCCTTTTGCCCCCACAGCACAGAAACGAAGGGGAGGACTGGAGCCCCTGCACCTTCTCTAGTAAACCACAGCTTCAAACATCTATAAGAGGGGGCAGAGATCATCTAAATGGCTGGTGACACCTCTAATGCATACTTTCCTTGGGCTTTCATAACTTGGTGCTACAACACTTAGACCTTCTTCCCTCCCAAAACAAGTGGCACCGGGGAGAGAAGGCTGGTGTGATAAGGGGTGGGACACAGAGCCATCACTGGAATAACAGAGAGGAAGAAAGAGCCCCTGGGATAGAGAAGAGCACGAAGAGCCCTGGGCAGCAGTCCCAACATACAGGGATATGAAAAAAGGGGACACAGCCAGTCTGTGGGGCAGGGCAGAGCCTGAGAAATCCTGTGCTCCAGAAGCCAGACTGGGTTAACCAGCCCAGTTAAGGCACAGAGGCTGCTCAAATTTCAAGGCAGCGTTGCGAAAGCAGAGGTAAGAATCTTATCCAAGAGAAGAGCCTAGTTTGAGGAACACCAACTGCTTCAAGGAACTGGCAGGGTGCCTCAAGCCTGCAGGCACAGCTCGGTGCACTAATCCCCAGGCAGGAGGTGGACCAGGACAAACCCTACAGGTTGCTGGTCCCCATCTGCCCTCTTGCTCTAAGGCCACATGCTCCCCTGGGCACCCTGGCACGGCACCCGGTGGGTGTCTCTGCTGCAGCTCCACCTTCCCCTGCCGCCTGCACGGACTTGCCCGCTCTCCTTTCACTGGGTGCTTTGTTTCAGTAAGGGATTTCAGGCTCCACCAGCACCTGAACCAGCAAATTCTTCTCTCAGCTGCAGGAACGCAAGGTGTTGTGGTGGCTGTGTTGATGTGGGTGACTCCTATCGCTTCCCGAGTCTCCACGGGGACACCTGGCACAGTGGGGCCAGCTGGTGCCAGTGGTGAGATAAGATATAGCTGCTCTATACTTCTAACAAACAGCCCAGCGGGCAGGCGGACTCCCTGCAGCTCACAGGGGAATAGCAACCAGCTGGGAAAATGCTTTCCCTATTTCCCATCTCTGCATAATTAGGAGAAGCGATTCCGCTCCTCACAGACCAAAAGAGAAATTCAGGAATTAGAAGTCCTCAAAAGAGACACTCCATAACTGACATTACTGATTTGGGATGTAAGCCCTGTGCTTACAACAGAGCCGATTCATAAATCACATCTTGGTATTTCCAGGCACTCTCTAAACTACCCATAACTAAAGTTGTGCTATTTCACAGAATCACAGAATGGTTTGGGTTGGAAGGGACCTTCAGCTTCTCTGGGCAACCTGGGC
>VXBJ01003869.1:301883-356838 GCA_013400055.1 Nycticryphes semicollaris | reverse complement strand
AGAGTCCCCTCCCTCGACCTGCTGGTCACACTTTCTTTGATGCAGCTGGGGACACGGTTGGTTTTCTGGGCTGCCAGCACAGAATAAATATCTTCCGTTCTTTGCAACGTACCACCCTCTGCTCACAGCCTGGGGAGGAACGATGACCATTCTGCCACTTTATAAAGCAAAAGTTCTTTTATTTATTAGCTTGTCTCTCACCTCCCTGCCAGGAGCAGCTATTCCCAGTGGGCTGTGTGACTCCTTGCTGCAGCATGTTATTAATGGAGGGCAGAAACAGACCACACCAGTGGGCACCGTTTACTCAGTAACCCCAACATGCTCCAGATGCCCCAAAGCCCATGATGTCCTCCAAGAGGTTCAGACAATGCTACCAGGATGGTGTCACAGACATGCTGTAACCCCAAACCTGCCATCTGCACACCACAATGCTGACAAGAGCCTCTGAAGTAGGGCAGAGGCAGGGGTTTTGAGGCTTCTTCAGAGGTACAAGTGTTCCCCTTTCCTCCTTGTCTCCTCCAGTTCCCCATAAAACTACTGGGTCGGGTGGAACTGAAAAGAGCTTGAATCAAAGGGTGAACTGCTTTCTTGTCCTCTGCCTATCATATAGCTTTATTCTTCCAGGTCACTACCACAACAAATAAATATTTAAACATAGGAGAATTGAAAGATGGGTTGCTTGTACTACTGTGGCCATCATTTCTACATGCATAAAAGAATGGGATAAATTAATTGTGGGCTAAACTGTGAGTTCAGGAGAACTACACCAGGACTGAATCCTCCACAAATTAAAGAGCGTTCAGTAGCCCTTCTCTCCAGACATCCCCACAACCCAGCCAAGACAGATCGACTCACCTGGCTCCGTAGACATAGAAGCAGTAGATGTGGAAGGTGAGAAGTGCAATGATGTCAGAGAGGATGCAGAGAGCCACGGTCAGGCCCAGACAAGCCGACAGCCCCACGTACCAGAGGATCATCTCAATGAACGGGGACATCAGGTGAATGTAGCCTAGAGGACATCGCAGTGTCAGTATTGACTGAGACATCTTCCCATTGACAGCCACAAAAGACTGATTCCCACCACCCCGAAATGTCATTTCAGAAATAGCCATGACAACACGGCAGTAAAACTGGAAAACTCCTTTTCTCTTTAGCAAGGCCAACAGTAACTCTCTTCCCCCCCAGGTTTTGTGTCCATGTGTGGCAGCTCTTTGAGGAAGGGAGGACATACTTGGCTTGAACACAGCAGTCACCTTCTTCCACAAGTGATTCCTCTTCTAGATTTGTGTCCAGGTTCCTAATTGCATCTTTAACTGCACACACCAACCTTTCCTGCAACCATTCCCCTTTCTTTGCTGTTCCCACCCCACGTGGCTCTGGTAAAATAAACCAGCATGGAGGCACATGGTCTTTCTCATCTCTAAAATGGAACAAAGTCATGAAAATGAGACCATACTTGATGGGTGAGCAAAGGAAATCTGTATAATATCTAAGGAGTTCACATCTATCACGACTGTCCTCCTTCCATCGAGACACTTACCAAGGATAGCAGGGGTGAGTTATTTCAAGGAGGGATTTGAAATACTAAAATTGCTTTAAGGTGAGGTCAGGGAGAGGACTGGGTTGGCATTTGCACCCTGAGAGCACATGTCTCATCCTTGTCCTACCAGCTGCTTCTCACACAGCAAAGACCACAAAAGTCTACAAAGACCTAACGCCTTCCAAGGAAGCAAACTCCATCGTGGTTTGCGCTACGTGCAACGCATCGATACGAGGGCTTTATTTAATATGCATGACTTCCTTGTGTGGGAATCCAACTTTGGCCTGAGTTCCCACAGCAGGAAGACTCACAGACAAGTCTGTACTTGCGGTAGCGCATTTGGATTCATTACTCACCTCTAGGCAAACACTTGGGAGGCAAGAGATGAGAAGGGAGGTGGAGAAGTTTAACAATTGCACTTACTAATCCAAAGGTGAATGTGGTAAAGGAAGAAGCGGCCCAAAACCTGATCCAAAGCTCGGTTCATTTTCAGCCCAGCTGGCGCTCCCATTAGCCACTGGAGCAGGTCCTGGAGCTCTTCAGCGACGTGCTACAAACACATGGAAGCACCTGAGATAAAACACTGTCAACCCCATTGAATGGGTCTGGTGCACTCTATGTGTCAGCCCCCTCCGCAGCGTGTTCTCATTGCACCCTTCAAACCAAAGGAAAAAAAAAAAATAAATCCAAACTACCACTTAGACAACTAGTTAAATCAGAAATTATTCTTTTGACTCATTATTGATTCCAAACGCAACGTCAGAGAGGAAGCTGAACCACTGAAATGGTCTCAGCGCTGGGAACACCAAACCCAGCACGGGTTTATGGCCACCTCATGCAGTGGGGATTTCCTGGTGTAATGAGAGCTCTTGAACAAGAATGGGAAATGCAGGTGCCCCAAATCGACTTTGTAGACAGTCAACTGAAAAGGCAGAACTGAGCAAGTAATTACCCGTGGGGAAGGCTGTCAGGATTTTAAAAGGGAGAAGGTGGCAATGCATTCATGAGCGAAAAAAAAAAGTGAATTTTCTCAAACAAATAACCCCCATTTGTTTTCTACCCACTGCAGGGTAGAAAACACAAGAATATAAATGGATTTCATACATAAACAAACTTTCTTGATACTCTGTGGTGTACTTGGCAAGATATATAGCACTCATCTTGCCAAGGGTAGTGAGAGCCTGGCCCAGGTTGCCCCGAGAAGCTGTGGCTGCCCCATCCCTGGAGAGGTTCAAGGCCAGGTTGGAGGGGTCTTGGAGCAGCCTGGTGTGGTGGGAGGTGTCTCTGTCCAGGGCAGGGGGTGGCACTGGATGGATTTTAAGGTCCCTTCCAACCCAAACCATTTCATGGTTCTATGATTCTGTGTTTCTCTGCAGGCTTCATGGCAGAGATACTGACGGCATCCCAGTGAAAATTAAGCCCTCTGAACCACTGGGAAAAAAACCAAAAAGCCTAACGGAGCTTGTCCCCAAAACACTGAGCACAATTTCTGATGATTTAATCCCACGTCCATGTTATTTCCTGATTTTCTCTCTTGCTGGAGATCCTCCTTGCAGTGAACAGGGCAGAGCATCTTCTCCTCAGTAGTTTGACCTGCTCACTAAGCTGAAACCAGCAGTGAAGTTCATGTACCAGGCTGTGAACCGAGGTGTAGCCTCCAGCAAAGGGGTGGGGGGCACACCTGGGAGAAGGGACCTCTCGTGCTGCCTTACACGACCGGAGATTGTGAGTAAAGCCCTTCTACCTCCAAAAAATCCCATTTATCATCAAGTCCACGCAGGGGGACTGCACTGCAAATAGTGCATGTGTAGAAGAACCAAGACACATTACCTAAAGGTGCAGCCTACTTTCCCCATCATCCATATGGGTAATTTCCCTAAAGGGAAATTATTTCCAAGGAATGAGTCCATTATGTTTCTTAACCAACAGGATCCTTGCAAAAGGAATTTGTAACCATTTACTTTTAGTGTAAGGGAAAAATTAAGGGCCTCATCTTCAACTTAACCAAAAGGATTGCCTTTTTACTTCACTCATTTCCCCCCCGTCTCACCACAAGTCCGGACTGATTTGAACCCGTGGATCTCACAGCTGTGGCTCAGAAGTGTTCGCTGCTTTATAAATAGACTGCTTTTAATATTTAAAGTGTTGGATTGGTAACTTAGAAAAAGCATTTGGGGATTTTAATGAAATATTTAAATGCTTAAAAGCAGTCCTTCACCAAGGCTGGTTTTCAGCACTGAATACTTCTGGAGGCTGGTGGTCTCAGGGGGGGCTACTCAAACCTGACAGGGGCACGTAGCCCTGGGAAGGTGCCCTCCCCAGCTGCTGTTCAGCCGGGCAAGGCGTTTCCTCGCAGCCAAACTGAGGAAGTGTGGCCTGGACAATCTGATAGTGAGGTGGAGTGTGAACTGGCTGAAGGATAGAAGCCAGAGAGTTGTAGTCAATGGGACGGAGTCTAGTTGGAGGCCTTTATCTAGTGGAGTGCCTCAGGGATTGGTACTGGGACCAGTATTATTCAATATATTCATCAAGGACTTGGATGAGGGAGTAGAGTGCACTGTCAGCCAGTTTGCTGATGACACCAAACTGGGAGGAGTGGGTGACACACCAGAAGGCCGTGCTGCCATCCAGAGAGACCTGGACAGGCTGGAGAGTTGGGTGGGGAGAAATTTAATGAACTATAAAAAGGGCAAGTGGAGAGTCTGGCATCTGGGCAAGAATAACCCCAGGTACCAGTATGGGCTGGGAACTGACCTGTTGGAGAGCAGCGGAGGGGAAAGGGACGCGGGGGTCCTGGTGGGCAGCAGGATGCCCATGAGCCAGCACTGTGCCCTTGTGGCCAAGAAGGCCAATGGCATCCTGGGGTGTATGAGAAGTGGGGTGGTTAGTAGGTGGAGAGAGGTTCTCCTCCCCCTCTACTCTGTCCTGGTGAGACCCCATCTGGAATATTGTGTCCAGTTCTGGGCCCCTCAGTTCCAGAAGGACAGGGAACTGATGGAGAGAGTCCAGGGCAGGGCTACGAGGATGATTAAGGGAGTGGAGCATCTCCCACAGGAGGAAAGGCTGAGGGAGCTGGGTCTCTTTAGCTTGGAGAAGAGGAGACTGAGGGGTGACCTCATGAATGTTTATCAATACGTAGAGGGTGAGTGTCAGGAGGATGGAGCCAGGCTCTTCTCAGTGACAGGCAATGATAGGACAAGGGGCAACGGGTGCAAGCTGGAACAGAGGAAGTTCCACTTAAATATGAGGAAAAACTTCTTCACAGTGAGGGTGACGGAACACTGGAAGGGGCTGCCCAGAGAGGCTGTGGAGTCTCCTTCTCTGGAGACATTCAAACCCTGCCTGGAGGTTCCTGTGTGACCTGCTCTGGGTGTTCCTGCTCTGGCAGGGGATTGGACTGGATGAGCTTTCAAGGTCCCTTCCAATCCCTGAGAATCTGGGATTCTGTGGTTCTGTTTCAAAACCCACTAACCCCTAAGGCATCACCTTGCAGATTGTTTTCCAGCCAGTTATTGCAGGACTGATCAATAGCAAGCAGAAGCAGAAAAGGTGACCGTGTGAAATCTCCTGTTGCGGTCCCGGGTACTGAATGTGGCCAGGATTAATAAATTAGCTATGGTGAATTGGGAGCATTTCATAAAAGGGCGTAGGGACATCACCAACCTGAAGACTAAAGCTAACACGGGTTAGATGAGATATTGGCTTTCCTGTCATGCTCTTCTCTCCAGTCTCCATGTGCAGGGGGTCTCTGGTGATGTGACAGGGATGGAGAAGGACACACAGCACCGGGAAGCATGGTGTACACTGCCCAAACGGAGCACCTAGTGCAGGTCAGAGCAGGCAGAGCCAAATCAACCCCCACCAGACACCCCTACCAGACCCTGTGCCTCTTGCAGGCGATTGGGGCTCTAAATTATACATCTAAGAATGTTTCCCAGGAAGTGTCCTCTCCGCTTGCTTGCTTTATGGATTAGCAGGACATGACGGAATAGGAACTTATCTCTAAGCCCCAGCAATATTTCTGGAGGCACGATCTCTGATAAATATTTAACTGTTTCAAAGAGATTACAGCTTGCAAAGAAGAGACAGCAGCAAGGATGAAAGAGGTGACGGAAAAAAAAAAAGAAAAGCATATGGTTTATAAGCAGTTCTTCTTTTTATAACAGACAAATGCAGTGCTATGAATTGGGTGTTTTTGAAAGAAGGCTGCCTTGTGGAAGGCAAAACCAGGAACAACCACTGGGAAGCCCGGTGGGATGGAGAGGAAGTAGGAGGATAGGAGTTGTGAGGGCACCTACAGAGAGAAGATTATTCACATTTTCCATTTCTGGATTTCGAGCGCCTGCTCCAAAAAAATCAGTCTTTTGCATGGCACACAGCTTCTCACCAGCTCCTCCCGAGGTGTCTCTGAATCACATCTGCCTCATTTGCTGACAAAAGCAGCAACCTGTTATTACCGTCAGCCCAGCGCAGCTCATCAAGCTGTGGAAATGGGAGCTGCAGTCAATGATGTCCTGCGCGCCACCACCAACTGCCAGCGGGGTTCTGATGCGAGAGCCATTACATCAGGGGATGATGAGCAGTGGCTCAGGAACACGGCCGGATCCTGCCATCAGCGGGTTGAGACCCCATCTGGAATATTGTGTCCAGTTCTGGGCCCCTCAGNTGTTCCTGCTCCGGCAGGGGGATTGGACTGGATGAGCTTTCAAGGTCCCTTCCAATCCCTGAGATTCTGTGATTCTGTGATTCTGTGAACCTGTGACCCTGGCAGCTGGCGAGAACCAAAATAACCCACCTGCATCCCCTGCCTTCCAGAGAGATGTTTGCTAGGGGAAAAAAAAAGAGCACTGGAGCCAGCCCCTGCACAATATCAATGTTAAAATCAATCAATCAAACCAGTAAGGTTGTACGTTACATAAAGTTTGTCAATATTAAAATCAATCAAATCAATAAGGTTAAAATGAGGTTATGTATATAACCTTAGAATACATAACAATTTCATAATATGTATGAACCCAGAATCCCAGAATCTCAGGGATTGGAAGGGACCTGGAAAGCTCATCCAGTCCAATCCCCCTGCTGGAGCAGGAACACCCAGAGCAGGTCACGCAGGAACGTGTCCAGGCGGGTTTGAATGTCTCCAGAGAAGGAGACTCCACAACCTCTCTGGGCAGCCCCTTCCAGTGTTCCATCACCCTCACCGTGAAGAAGCTTTTCCTCATATTTAAGTGGAACCTCCTCTGTTCCAGTTGGCAGCCATTGCCCCTTGTTCTATCACTGGCCGATGCTACCACCAGATTACATCCACTGCAGAATGGCAAGGAGCATTGGGGAAGGACAAGCGGCTCATTCCGCGCAGGGGAGACTCTGCGCCACTGAACTTGGCAACACAGAAGCACTCGAGAAAGCCCAAGCGATGGGAATAATGCGCACCAGATGGACACTCAGCAGTGAAGGGGAAACCTACTGCTGAATGGCTATGGGGAGATTCTGCTGTCATGCTGGAAAAGAAGTGTTGCTGGCTCACACACCACATGCTGAAGTCGTTGGGATATTTTGGGATCACTTGGATCTGCATTTTTCAAGGTCTGCACGTACCGCATATAAATCAATGCCCACCGAAGGCGGTAAAAGGCCTCCAAGTGATTTTATGTCCTCAATCTAATATGCTTGAAAGAAGAAAGTAAGGCTGGGAAGTAAGAGGAGTTGCGGGTGGCCTGAACTGATAAGCTTGGAGCAGCAGAGAAGAAATGCCCCGACTGACCACCACACCACCCATGTGAGGAGGAGCTTGAGCTTCCAGGAGAGCAAGTAACCAGCTCTTGGTGATAGCAGGGTGACGAGGCAGGAGACATGGAGAAAATAACCAACACTATGGTGCGTAAGTTGAGTTGCAGATGAACTAAATTACTGAAAGAGGAAGGAAGGAGCAACTCTGACAAATAGTCTGTGCGGGGCAGGAGATGGGACTGGATACACCTTGAGCACGGAGAGCGTCCATCTGCCAAAGACACTGGGCAGATGGAAACCCCTCCAGGAGCCACCTGTGCAAACAGGAATGCTGCCAGAACCCACCTCCTTCCACACTTGTTAAGAAATCAAGACTTCTGAGAGCTGGACACTCAGAGTAATCCCATAGGGAGAGCTCTAGAGAACTTAAACTTCTCCAGCTGAAATATCTCTAAGGGAAAAGCCTGAGAAATGAGACTTAGAAAAACATTTTTAGTGTATAGCTCAAATATAAGAGCATTGCAAGAATTGTGGTCCTTTCTACCCCACCACTGCTGCTGAATAGTGTCTGCAGCAATCCTTAAAACATGCACTCCTTAAAATTTGACTATGAAAGATAAGAAAAATAGCAATAATAATGACCCACGGCTCTGCAGGACACTCCATGCACACTTTCCAAAAGCACAGCACATACAAGGGTGATCAGAGACCTATGGCTTCTAACAATTAAAAGGTTAGACACAGACCATGCAGATCATCATCAAGGGAGATGTGAGCTTTTCTCCAGAAAGAGAGGGTAAGTAGGAAAAAATAAATTGCTGCTGGAATTCTCAAATCAGAATCCTCCCAACCAGAAAGCCAGAGAAAGAGCAAAGAGTGGACATTCTCCTGCAAGAAACCAGTGGAAAGATCCACCTTCTCTCCAAGAAATGAAACTGGGCAGAGAAGGGAGTAGGCTGTGCAGCTGCGTGACAGCGCTCAACCTTGGCTGCATATACTTTCCCAAGACACAGAAGCTCCTAAAATGGAGCCAATTTCAGATTAGCGGTCTGGTCCCCACCCTCTGAAGTACATTATATGTTCCTTACTGCCACTGAACAGATACTTTGGAGTACTGCACCTCAAATGAGCCACCAGAAAAGCAGGATAGTATGAGTCATACTTGTTATTCAATAATTTATGCTGATGCCAAAGGATCTTAGTGGGCAAGAGGAATTACGCTGGAGAAAATCTCAGGACACAGCAAGTTTTCCTAGTTCACCATCTGTACAGCAGAGCTCTCAGGCAGGATTGCAGGTGTTTGTGCCCAGAGACTGGATTTGCCCATGTAATTTCTCTTCACCAGCACAGCTGCACTCCTTATCGAGTTTGACTTTTCAGCAGTTTATCAGATTCAACCCAGGTTTGTGGGTTTTGTTCTTTTTTTTTCCCCCCAAATGCCCCATACAGCAACAACTTGAGAACACTTCCTGTTGGCTTGAGAATAAAAGTATTCTGGCTCAATTACCACTCAACCTGCCCCTGCGGAGCTCTGTCCAAGCCATAATTGTTCCTTTAGAAGTTGGAGCAGCCCTCCGGTAAACATCTAATTGCCATTCACTGCACAGGCAAAGCAGAGCTGGGTTCCTCTGGAGCAGCCCCAGCAGGCTTGATTTGAAGATTTCACCATTCTTGAGGAGACCTGATTTGCATGACTTCAGACAGGACTCTGAAATCCTCGTCTAAGGCACCGCCTCCTTGTAACTACCCCAGACATCAAGAGGTGGGGAACACCCACAGCAGGTGAAAGAGAAATGGCTTTGGCCAGACTCACATCAGCCACGGGGATGAGGGTGTCAGCGAGGTGACCAATTCGGTTCTTCCGGTACAGCCAGGACATCAGTAGCATCCCCAGAGCCACATCAACCAGCAGAGAGACAAAGATGTTGGCTTTCCTGCAGGTGGGACAAAGAGAAACAGCGTTAGAGAAAAAGCAAGGACAGCATTTAATGTTTCAATGGCAACTGGTGGCTTCACTTCTATAGAGTCTCTAACGTCCCAGGGACACGGGGACAATGAGCGGCACAGGGCAGAGATCTTTTGCCTTTCACTGATGTGCTGCTGCTTCTGTGGCCAAACCCAGAGCCACTGGGAGGCTGCCACACCACAAAACCTTCCTTACTCTAGGGAGAAAGAGTGGCATCGAAGCTATGAAGAGGAACATTACACAAAGTGTGTGTGATGTGTGTATCTACCCAAATGTACACTCAGGGGCATTCACCAATACCAAGGGCACCAGCACTTGGCATATCCACGTTGAGACCAGATGGCTCTGCGAGAGGTTTAGTTGAATGACTACTCAGCATCATAAATTGTGTTTCTGGGTACACAAACGTTCCCAGAAGGACTGCTGGACTGTCCCCTCGCTGCTCGAGTTTCTGAATGAAATTCCATGGTGTGACTTATTCAGGAAATCAGATTAAACAATCATGGTTGCTTTTGGCCTTCAAATCTGTTCATCTGTTTTAAGTGTTCCCTGGGAGTCTATTACCGCGGGATCAGAGAACCACACAGAACAAGACTCGTGGTGTAATGGCCACAGGGCATTCCGTATCTGTCTCAGATCTCTGCCTCTCCCCATTCCACTCGCCGTGCCGCCTTCTTTGCTTCTTCTATCACACCGACTTCGTTGCTGCTGCTGGGAGTCTGTGCTTTGCGGTTACCGCAAGAAAGATTTCCCCCAAACAGTAGGCGTAAGAGGAGAGCACTTAAAGCCTTCTGCTTTTATGGAAAATACTGAATACTGATGGCAGCTTTTGGTTAAGAGCAGCATGTGGGGAAGCAATGAGCCTGTGGGAGTAGTGACAGCAAAGTACTACTCACATGGGTGCGGGACAAGCTTTCTGCAGGCAATAGCCTGGTTGCCTTTCCCAGGCTAGGGAAAAAGGTGTATATCAGGCAAAAGGCATCATTAGTATAAACAGAGTGCAAAGGTCTGCAGACCAGCAGGGAGCAGAGCAAGGAAGGCAACATGCCACAGTGCAGGGAGGACCCCGTAGCGCTGCGTGGGGACAGGAACCATGGTTTGAGCTCCCCAGAGGAGTCAGGGCCAGCGGAAAGACATGCGTGACTTTATGCATACTCCATACCTCATCAGCTGGGTCTGGTTTTGAGCCTTCCTGTTGCTGCTGATGACCTGGAGGTGCTGCAGGCGGTGTCCCAGCTGCTCACAGGTGGAGAGTTTGCTCCACAAGAAAGACAAAGGCCAAAACTTCAGCAGCCTGCGGAGACACCACAGGAACACTGTTCGCTTTCGCCGTACACAGCACACAGACGCCGCGCACAACATCCAGCGTAAAGCCAAGGCTGTACAACCAGAGATCGGGTCAACATATTATCATTAAAGAATATCAGATGTTAGCTACTCTCTTCCAGGTTAACAGAATCAAGGCAGCTTTTCCAGATCGAGACATATAAAAGACAAGCATAGAATCATCGAATGGTTAGAGTTAGAATGGACCTTCGATATCATCCAGTTCCAACCCCCCTGCCCTGAGCAAGGCTGCTCAGTGAGTTTGGTGCAGAGCATGTCTCTGGGTTCCCAGATGATAGAAGAGCCTCTGAAATTATCTGGCTTTAAAGCATAAACCCATATTTGATTGTCAGTAATGGGAGGACATCCCTCTGAGGCATCATGGTGTGCTACGATGTTGTCCCTTCTCTAGGACGCGCTCGATTGCATCCAGTGTCAGATCCAAGACCTGAAACTGGGTGGATTCTTGATCTGGCTGATCCAACAGCCTGTGCTTCTCAGTGTAGTGTCACAGAATGGTTTGTGTTGGAAGGGACCTTACAGACCATCTTGTCCAATGCCCCTGCCCTGGGCAGGGACACCTCCCACCACACCAGGCTGCTCCAAGATCCCTCCAGCCTGGCCTTCAACCCCTCCAGGGATGGGGCAGCCACAGCTTCTCAGGGCAACCTGGGCCAGGCTCTCACCACCCTCACACCAAACAACTTACTCCCCATATCTCAGCTCCCTCTCCCCTCTTTCAGCGGCAAACCCTTCACCTTCATCCTATCACTCCATTCCCTGATAAAGGTTCCCTCCCCAAACCCAACCTCTTGTTTCCATTCTGTAAAAGCAAGCGTCTTGCTCTTCCAAGGAAGCCAGAATGTAGCCCTGACTCCAGCCTGTGCTCTGGGATACATCACTGGGATTACATGCTGCTCTAAGGCTCCAGGAGCCCGGACTCAGGGCACCGGTGTGTTCAGTGCAACCACAACACGGTGAGACTGGTTCACAACCCCCAGTGTCACTGGTCACAAATCTGTATCTTGTGTGAGCATGCTAGAACAAACTGCTGTATTCTCCCTGCAGCTTCTGTCTCCTTTTCCCTCTTTTTCTTCCACTTTTCTTCCTTATTTTTAATTTTTCTTTATTACTTCCCAACTCCTTTCTCAGAGTCTTCATTGCTACCTTCTCTCCACTGCCTTGCCAAGGGGGACCGGCATTATGCAGATGACACCACACTTAGCATTTAATTAGGTTTCAACGTTAACATCCACATCAGCCTTGCAGGGGAGGAAATATCCACGCAGTTCTTTTTTATGACTCAGAAGAAAAGTACTAAAGGATGCTCAATTATGTTCAGGAGTTCCTTTTATCACCAGGCAACCTATAAGGGAAGGGAGGATGGTGATTTGTGTAGTCTAAAGGGACATCACTGGATGCAGGCCGGGCAAAGAGCACACGCTTGTGGGACAGCAACACAAAGCACCACCTTGGTTGTGGGGAATAAATTATGATGTGGACATCGTTCGGATCTCTTCTTTCCTCTACACAAAGATGGTTTCCCCATTTTCATGGTGTTTCACTTTTCTCATTAAAGGTCCAGGAATCCACGCTCGCTTTTAGTCACTTCCTTCACCTACTCGTGGTTTTGGCATCTTCCTTCAGTTTACATTCATTCCAAATGCTAAAATTATTCCTGGTATTCTGCTTCGCTTTTGACATTGTCCAGCTGTTTGGCTCATTAGTGAGCGTGGCCTGGAGACGTCCCTGCAGCGTGTCTGTGCCTTCCCCGGATTTCACCCAGAGTATGTCAGCCTGCTGGCCAGCAGCGGAGGACCAGCCAGGATAATACACAGGATGGGGCTCTGGCTGCTGTTTAGACATTTTACAAGAATCACAAGGGTATGGCTCGTTCAAAATCCTCCTCGGTTCACTGTGGTTGTGGTCCCCTTCCACGCCCCCGTGCTCCTGAACCCCTTCAGCCATCCTTCCTGCAGCTTAAAAACCTGAGCGCTGAGCTCCCCTCTTCCCCCTCCCCATTCAGATTTCAGATACACGGGGTCTGAAGCGTGTGCTGTGAATCATCCCTCTCAAACTGAGGCTCCCGAGTTACTCAGCGCTTCGTTAACAGCCTCCCACCTCAGAGACAAATGCGTGCACCGTTCTTCAGCTGACTTGGCAGGAGGGGACAGCTGAAGTGGTGGAGGAAGGAGATCCATGCAGGGGAGGGAGACGCGGTGAGTGATTGATCTCCAGGACCTGGGGGTTTGCAGATTCACCCAGGCACAAGGGTAGATGGGTTTGCTCTTCCAGTTATGTCCTAGCCCAGGGGTTGCCAATTCTGGTGTGGCAAACCCTTGCGGGGGCAGAGAATTGCACAAAGGAGAAGGAGAAAGGCCGTACCTGTGTGGTACATCACATATAGATGACTGAGGGTGAAAAATTAGTGGTTAAACCATGTAAGTTCAAGCAGAAAGCAAGGGCTCTGGGGCCCAGTGATAAACACTCAGCAGGCTGATGATCTCCCCATCTTCTCCCATCCACGTGTCTTCCACCATTCATTGCTGCACCATAACTCCCCAAACCAGAGGCTTGTGGGTCACTCACCGACCAGACACCCCAGGTTTCCCATGCCAAAGCTTTCCTTTTCCTTTTTGCCTTTTCCAGGAGGAACCTCTTGCACAAGCGAGAATGAGTTCCAAAGTAGCATCACCCCACAGAGCACCCCCAAACATCTGAACCCAACAGGTAAATGCATCTTGATGGAGCAGGATGGGCCACAGGAGACACCAGAGCTCTGAGCTTGCCTCTGCTACAACTCACCTTTTCATTTTTCCCACCTAACATCAAGAAAAGAACCTTCATTGCACTTACATGCTTTCTCTGGAAGGTAAATACATACACATACTTATTAAAATAAAAATACAAACACATTGTAAAAAGCTCAATATAATATTCATGAGATATGCTACGGAAACTTCCATCTCCACGAGTCCCAAGGGAGAAGGCCAAAAATACTCCCTGTGTGGTCTCCTACCCCTGTGCACGCTGACTGCGCACTGTCATCGACGCTCCCACTTCTTTATCACATGCTGAAATCATGGAATGATTTTCTGAAGTGCAGTGGAAAACCAAACAAATTCAAATAAATAAAAAAAAAACCCAAACCCAAACCAGCGATGTTGTGTCCCTTCATTATTTAAGAAGTAGGAGATCTTTGGGGTACTTCCATATATAAGGAATTTTGGAGATGAATTAACATAGCCTGCATGTACAAACCTTGATTTTCCAATGCAAGAGGGGATTTTGCAGATATTGGATGAAAAGCAATCTTTCCAAATCAGGATGGCAGGGAAATGTTAAAGCTCCATTAAACAGAACCCCCAGCTGTGTTTTTGGCTCCTTGCTGGAAACTCCAGGAACGGTGTCTCCCTTCTGGATGAGGAACGGGAGGTCATAGTGTTTGTAAAGGGACTTTTTTTTTTTTTTAATAAAAGGAGCACACAGTTTATTGCCTCGATACTAAATGATTCCAATCTCCCCAACAGCACACTGGAGACCTTCAGCAACCACAGAAATTCTGAGCCTCGGTCCCTCCGGAGAGAGAACTGCAACGGCCACCCCTTAGCACAAGGTGGTGCTGAAGAAATGCCTTAATTTGAGATGTTTGGGGTTTGAGAGAATTTGGATGGATGAATGGAGGGAGGGATGGAGGGAGGGATGGAGGGAGGGATGTAGGGATGGAGGGATGGAGGGATGGATGGATGGATGGATGGATGGATGGATGGATGGAGGGATGCCAGTCCTCACCCTCAGAGATCTCTAATGCTGTTGCACAAATAACCAACTCTGGCGTATCCAAAAAAGCCCCGAGCCCCCGCAGCTTGACAGGACATCACTGATCCCTTTCTTTAGCTTTTCAAAGCTGACTGTCCCTTCACATCACAAAACCTTGGTGACTAGGAGCAGTGAAAACCTGACAGATCCTGTTTTACGGGACAACCTATCCCAGCACAGGGAGAAGGCCACTGGAAGGACACCTCTAATATCCTTGAACCCTCCCTGCCTTGTGTGCGTTGGCACGAAGGGGGTTGTACCACACATCACAGGCTAAATTGAATCAAATTAGATTAAATGACTTAGAAGGTCAAGCAGGAGGTTTGTTTTAAAGCCAGGTACTAAGCTCTGTTCACCAAGACTCATGTTTTAAAACACCAGTAAAATAAGTAAATATAATGCTGATACTACGGCAAATAAAACAAAACAGAAATAAAGCTGTTTTTACTTCTCAAGGTGTAGAAGATCAGCCTCGGGTTGTGCCCAGCAAGATGGTGTTCTGCCTGCTGGTACGTACAGCCGGCTGCTGTTCCTGCTCAAAACCTCCATACCGGGCCTAGGAAAAGCTGAAATCAGAAGTTTGGGCTTAACCCAGCTCTAAGCCTGGTCTTGAATCCTAGCACCAATCAAGGTGGGCAAGTGTGACCTGGAGACCAAGTGCCTACCCAGAAGAGGATGATTCTGTTTGCTGGTAGTCACACACTGCCCAAGGACAGCCTGAAAAAGGGTCTTCAGCGCTGAGTCCCAATCTTCTACCCAAGCACAAAGTTCTGACTTAGTTACCATTAATGACCATTAATGCATAGTCAGTGGCTACAAAGCAATCCCAGGTGAGGGGTCTGGAGAACAAGTGCTGTGAGGAGAGGCTGAGGGAACTGGGCATGGTTAGTTTGGAGAAGAGGAGGCTGAGGGGAGACCTCCTTGCCCTCTCCAGCTCCCTGAGAGGAGGGTGTAGAGAGGTGGGTGTTGGCCTCTTCTCCCAAGGGAATAAGGACAGGAGCAGAGGAAATGGTCTGAAGTTGGGACAGGGCAGGTTCAGGTTAGATCTTCGGAAGGACGACTTGACTGAGAGAGTGGTCAAACCCTGGAACAGCCTGCCCAGGGAGGGGGTCAAGTCCCCATCCCTGGAGGGATTTCAGAGCCGTGTAGATGTGGCACTTCAGGGCATGATCTGGTGGCCCAGATTGTAGAGGATGTTTGTGTGTGTGTGGTTGGACTGGGTGATGTCAGAGGTCCTTTCCAATCATGATGATTCTGTGATTCCGTGAACCATTGGGCCTTGATTATACCAGGTTTTGTGTTCGACCCTAAATCTCCTCAAAAACCTCTCAGTTTTGCCTTTGTGTACCAAAACGTGTAACCCAACTGCTCAGGAAATTTTTGCAATATGAAGAGTTTCTCTGCAATTTTTTAGGACAGTATCATACAATCGGAAACCTGTTAAAAGACTCCATTCCCCAAACCCTCGGGCTGTACTTGAGAAGATTTATCAGATTTATCCATAAATACAGGAGTAGCTGTCATCCAAACCCAAGAGTCCCCTTGCAGCTCAGAACCTGAACTTCGCTCCCCTCCCTGGCACAACCTCTCTAGGCTGACCACACGCTTTATTAAGATTTATGCACAGAAGCTGCTCCCCTTCAAAGCTCAGAACTCTGCAGCGCGAGCACCTGCCACACATTAAACTTGATGCCTCCTATTCCATTTCATCCTTGTGACAGTGGGATTTTACCAAGGAAACAAAGCCAAGTGCATGGTTCTGCACCTGGGATGCGGCAACCTCAGGCACAAATACAGGTTGGGAGGAGAATGGCTGGAGAACAGCCCTGAGGAAAAGGACTTGGGAGTGATGGTGGACAAGAAGCTCAACATGAGCTGGCAGTGGGCACTGGCAGCCCAGAAAGCCAACCCCAACCTGGACTGCATCAAAAGCAGCGTGGCCAACAGGGCCAGGGAGGTGATTCTACCCCTCTGCTCTGCTCTGGTGAGACCCCACCTGGAGTCCTGTGTCCAGCTCTGGAGTCCTCAACACATGGACCTGTTGGAATGGGTCCAGTGGAGGGCCACGAAGATGATGAAAGGGCTGGAGCCCCTCTGCTGGGAGGACAGACTGAGAGAGCTGGGGTTGTTCAGCCTAGAGAAGAGAAGGCTCCAGGGAGACCTCAGAGCAGCCCTACAGTATCTCAAGGGGCTACAGGAGAGATGGGGAGGGACTCTTTGTCAGGGAGTGGAGTGATGGGACAAGGGGTAGTGGTTTTAAATTCAAAGAGGGGAGATTTAGATTAAACACCAGAAAGAAATTCTTTGCTGTGAGGGTGGTGAGAGCCTGGCCCAGGTTGCCCTGAGAAGCTGTGGCTGCCCCATCCCTGGAAGGGTTCAAGGCCAGGCTGGATGGGGCTTGGAGCACCCCGGTGTGGTGGGAGGTGTCCCTGCCCAGGGCAGGGGCGTTGGAACTGGATGGTCTTTAAGGTCTTTTCCAACTCTAACCATTCTATGATTCTATGATCCATGTAGACCAGCATTCCTTGCCACCCTGTTTGAGAAGGCCTTTAGACTTTCCATGGAGCTCCCCAAACTTTAACACCAGCTCTGCAGCAGCCTGTTTCCAACAGAAGGTTTGTCCAGGAGCTTCTCTGCCTGTTGTTGCCCAGGAACCTGACAAACCACTGTTTTAGACTGGGCTGGCCTATGGATATGGTGGGACTGGTCCTTCCCTCCACCTTTCTCACAATGGAGACTTGTACCAGCTGGTTTGACTTCACAGCAGGTCTGTGGTCTCCAGCACACCCATATGTCCTGTCCCTGCCAGTCACATAAGGTCTACCAGTCAGATCCACAGCTTGCTGGGGTTAAAGTGCACAAGAGGGGCTGCACTGGGGCCACCCAGCAAGGACTTCTTCTCAGAGAAGCTCCACAGGAGGCATATTCATCTCTCAGCTAGAGCCCTGCTCCACAGTCCATACTTACTATGTCACCTGCTGTGTCATCTAAAGGCCCTTTCACACACTGGTGATTGCAGACATCAGAAAAGAAGGTAACCAAGAGGCACGTAAGGTCCATAAGCAGCACCAGGAGACACAATGTGACTGGTAATGATGAGAGAAATGACCTTTTATCAATCGTATTTCTCACTGCGGTTGAGCAGGAACCCTGCAAATGCCTAAATAGGAATTACATTTCTAGCGGGAGGTGTCCCTGCCCATGGGAGAGGGTTTGGAAATGATGACCTTTAAGGTGCCTTCCAACCCAAACCATTTGTGATTCTATGAATTCCACACAAAACAGAAACTGGCTGATGTCGCATCCCTTACCTGCTCCTGCAGACCGCAGTGACAAGTGACAGCAGGAATGCCAGCAGCATGCAGGCAGGCACGGAAGCCTGCTTCATCAGCTCCACGATGATGCTCGCCTCAACGCCATCTGACTGCCAGTGGGTCATCTTGATGGGCCCATCATCGTATCTGTCCGTCATGAACAGTATCTTACTCTTGGCAACTGTGTCAAAGATAGCAGAGAGCTTTGAAGCATCCTCTGCCCGGTGGTCAGTGGAGGAAGCTGTGTCCGAAGGGGGATGTAGATGGGAAAGCATGACTTTGCGCTGGTCATAGTATATTAAGATGATTTCTTCCTCCTTAGGGTTGTTAGAGTGTTTCTGAAGAGTAGAACAGCTCCAGAATTTGCTGTCTCTCTCTTTGCCTATCTGAATCCATGGCTCATGGGAGAATATTGTCCCAAGGTCTTCCAGGAACTCACTCAGACTCTCTTCTTTCTCCTGTTTGCTGTTGCTCCACGAGCCCAGCACAGAAACACTGACTTTGGTCACCCGCTGGAGCTCACTGAGATACTGCTTCACCTGGACAGGAATGAAGGGGAAGTGGACCACGGCGAGGATGACAGCAGAGTTCTGCTCCGAGATCCAGCGGCCGATCAAAATGCCGCTTTCTGCCGAGGCACAGCACGAGGGAAAGAAGACCTTAAGCACCATAGCAGCGATCCTGGGAGAACGGCACACCTGCCAATTAACAGAGAAATTAAACCTGAGAATGGCAATTAAACACAAGGAAAATCTGAGCTGACCAAAGTCACTGGTGAAGAGGCCCAACCAAGTTTAAAAACACTAAATCCAACCACTTGTGTAACAAGTGACACCTTAGTGACAGCCAACAGACATACACATGTCAAAGAAGGGTTTGGGAGGTTCCTGATAATTTGCAGTCTTTGAAGGGAGGGGTGGTGAGCCTGGAGTTTCCAGCAAAGCCCTTCTCTGTGTTCTGGAACAGTCTTTCATCATGGTCAGAGGACAGGCTGAGAGAGCTGGGGGGTTCAGCCTGGAGAAGAGAAGGCTCCAGGGAGACCTTGGAGCCCCTTTCAGTCCCTCAAGGGGCTCCAGGAAAGCTGGGGAGGGACTCTGGATGAGGGAGGGGAGCCCTAGGAGGAGGGGGAAGGGTTTGCCCCTGGAAGAGGGGAGATGGAGCTGAGATGTGGGGAAGAAGTTGTTTGGTGTGAGGGTGGTGAGAGCCTGGCCCAGGTTGCCCTGAGAAGCTGTGGCTGCCCCATCTCTGGAGGGGTTCAAGACCAGGTTGGAGGGGGCTTGGAGCAGCCTGGTGTGGTGGGAGGTGTCCCTGCCCAGGGCAGGAGATTAGGACAAAATGGTCTGTAAGGTCCCTTCCAACACAAACTATTCTGTGACACTACACTGAGAAGCACAGTCTGTCAGATCAGTCAAGATCAACAATCCATCCAGTTTCAGGTCTTGGATCCGTCCCTGCCCAGGGCAGGAGATTAGGACAAAATGGTCTGTAAGGTCCCTTCCAACACAAACTATTCTGTGACACTACACTGAGAAGCACAGTCTGTCAGATCAGTCAAGATCAACAATCCATCCAGTTTCAGGTCTTGGATCCGACACTGGATGCAATCGAGCGCGTCCTAGAGAAGGGACAACATCGTAGCACACCATGATGCCTCAGAGGGATGTCCTCCCATTACTGACAATCAAATATGGGTTTATGCTTTAAAGCCAGATAATTTCAGAGGCTCTTCTATCATCTGGGAACCCAGAGACATGCTCTGCACCAAACTCACTGAGCAGCCTTGCTCAGGTCACTCACCTCCTCTCGTTTCAGCCCCATAGAGAGGACAATTTAGTGAAAAGGGACCGCAGTGCTTAACTGATGAAAGTTTACAGGGTAGCTTTAATTCATTAGAGGCAGGATCCTAAAAAAGGAGAAGCATCTCCGCTTTAGCAGTGTTCTTCACACACGGTATTTTTCTTCATGTCATTAAGAAAACATCTCAAAGGCTTTGTAAGGCTTTTAGAAAAAGGAGCTTTGAGGCAGTTGACAATGTCTCTTTAAATAAAGTGAAGGTTTCTAACAGAAATATAATTGCAGTAAGGAGGGCGCTGGCGCAGAACAGTCGGCATCCGGCGCCCGGTGTCCTTCCCCGTCCTTCAGTGCTTTGTTAGAGATGCGAAAACTCCGTGGGCCCCGAGGCTGGCTCCTCTGCCAGGCACCCAGTCACTCGGAAAGAGCAACGCAGAGGGTGTTTAGAACATGGGAGAGAGGGATGCGTGTCCTGAAGGTCCCCTGGTGGGTTTGTTTTTCTCTCCTTTTTAATACAGGACAACTGATGTAGTAAATTCGGCACCTGGCAATTTGTTGGGAAGCAGCAAGGGTGAGTGATGAACCTGTTCCCAAGCCCAGTGGTAGGGAATGTCTGCTCAGGGATGAGCCCTCCAGGCAGCACGGTCAACCTTGCTCCTCCCACGGGAAAAAGCTTCACACTCACTGCATTTACAAGGAGTAATGTGGTTTTTTTTCTTCCTCTGGAACTGAGTTTTCCCTTTAACTGCAAAGCATGCCCCAAAACTTTCCCTCAATCAGGCTGCTCACGAAGGATTTGGTTCACAAGCACCATCCCTCACTGTCCCACGGACCCTCCAGCCCACAGCCAGGTTTGCAGGCCCAGAGGGGCTTCCATCTCTGCCTCCCTGACCAGGGGGATGACCTTGGAGACATGGAGTCTGTGAGGAAAGAAGAGCCTCAAATAACATGTGTTCTTCCAAAGAGTTGCAAGGCTCCAGCAGAAGGGGAAGTGGGGAGATGGGTCAAAGGAAGGGTAGAAAAATGCTACACGTGACACCCTGAGACGATCAAGGTGCAGGACATGGGGCACAGGAAAGACCAAAGACTTGCAGTACAATTTAAATATGTCATCTTTCACCAAAGTTTCATGACCATTATACCCAAATGGACTGAAAACCAAGACAGCCAAGCTTGGTTTTAATTTCTGTTGAAACAGCTACAACTCAGGTGCTTTTTTGGGGTTTTGATGTTTTTTTGGAAGCCAGCGAAACACGAATCGCTCTTCACATACATGGGAAACTTTGGCAAAAATCAGTGAACAGACACAAGTAGCTAGATTGGTCCTCAAAAAAAAAAAAGTCTGGAATAAAACCTTTCCCCTATATTATGCTTTTATTTCTTTTGGAAAGACTGTGGTGTGCCCAGCCAAAACAGTCTTCCCATCACTCCTCTCCTACCTCCCTGCCTAACTCAGATTGGTAAAGAAACGTTATCAAGTGAGATGAGATTTGCTTCACAATTTAGCTTTAGGTTTGAAAAAACATTTTTTTTTCCTCCCTAAAACCCACAGACATATTCCCAGGAAAATGGAGGGAAATTATATCAATACAGGGGCTCCGAAAGGAAAAATAACAGATTGAACATGTCGGGAATGTAAATATATACATATGCTCAGAAATTATTTTAAATAACATAAATTTAGTTAGGTTAACATTCTAGCTATACCACAGTACCAAAACCTTCAACTGAAGTTTACCTGTAACTGAATATTCTAAAAACTACAACTGAGCTCAACGTAAAAACAACGCAGAAAAACACGAGGAAGTACTTGAATGTTTGGGGTTTTTTTCAGTATTTCTATTTTATTACCAGAGTTTCCACCAGTAAATTAAAAAGGTAACTTTTTCAAATTGAATTTTGTCTTTTTCCTCAAGAGATGACAGTGTCATTAGAAGAGACTTTCAGTGTCCCTGCACAGCTCTCCTCCTTAAAAGTTTGTCCATCCTGTGGACGCTTCAGAGAAGAATTATCAACTGACCCTCATATTTCAAATGTTTATTTTTCACCGAGTTCTTTTTTTTGTTAAAAAAAACCCCAAAAACCAGACACAGTCATCTGGGGAAACTTCTTATTCTCATAAAGGAGAAACACTTCTCATCCTTCTCTGTTTTCTGGCTTTGCCTTTGCACCTTCCCCAACCTTCTAAATAAACTTAGCTTGATTCAGTTGCCTACCTTGGCTATAGCTCAGGTCAAGTAACACCCAAGCACAACATCCATCCTTTGGCTGCTGCAGATACAGCAAAGAAGACACCGATACGTTTTTTCAGCCTGTACAAATTATCTCAATAGCTGAAAACGAGCTGATCAGCTATCCACGTGCTAATGCGGCATAAAGTAGTAACCAGAGAGTCAGCCTGGGAGCTCAGGCAGCAGGGTGGGTATTCCCAAATCCACGACAGGTCATAGATCCTACCTTATTCATTGCAATAACCTGTTTGAAATCTAAAGTTGACATTTTACATGTCTTCACAGTCAATTTTAACAGAAATATCCCACCAACGTGCTCAGTCCCTGCTCATAAATAAAGGGCCTAAAGTCTTCCCAATCTGCCCATTTCTGCTGGAAACCTCCAGTTTTGCCCTGAGATGTCACAGACCACCAATGCAACAACCTTGGACGTAGCAAAAGCGACAGTGCACACCACCAAAAAATGCATTAATGCAACCAACAAATGAAGAAAGGACCCCAGGACTCATTCATGTCAGAATTTTGGTCTTCCTGCAGGGTGTGGGACCACCAGGCCAGGAGATATACTGACAATCTGACCACGGCTGTCCCAGGGGAGCAGGAGCAGGGCTGTTCCCCTGCAGAGGCTACTGACTTCTTCTTCATCCATTTTTCTTCAGTTTTAAAAGACAATCTTAGGGCAAGGGGGGGCTGAGAGACAGCAGCAACGAAATCGTAAAATGGTTACGGTTAGAAGGGACCTTAAAGCCCACCCAGTGCCACCCCCTGCCATCCCCTGGGCAGGGACACCTCCCACCACACCAGGCTGCTCCAAGCCCCCTCCAACCCGGTCTTGAATCCCTCCAGGGATGGGGCAGCCACAGCTTCTCGGGGCAACCTGGGCCAGGCTCTCACCACCCTCACACCAAAGAACTTCTTCCCCACATCTCAGCTCCATCTCCCCTCTTTCAGGGGCAAACCCTTCCTCCTCCTCCTAGGGCTGCCTTCCCTCCCCCAGAGTCCCTCCACAGCTTTCCTGGAGCCCATGGAGGGACTGGAAGGGGCACCACAGTCTCCCCGGAGCCTTCTCTTCTCCAGGCTGAACCCCCCCAACTCTCTCAGCCTGTCCTCCCAGCAGAGGGGCTCCAGCCCTCCCAGCATCTCAATGGCCTCCTCTGGCCCCGCTCCAACAGCTCCATGTCCTTCTGCTGTTGGTGTCCCCAGAGCTGGAGGCAGCACTGGGGGGGTGGTGTCTCCCCAGAGCAGAGAGCAGAATTCCCCACTCGCCCTGCTGGCCACGCTGCTGGGGTGCAGCCCAGGGTGCAGGGTTNCTACCGCCCGCTTCGCCGGCCCGGCCGCCGCCGGGGGCCGGTTGCTCGGACACGCCGCCGGCGCCGGGCTGTGCACCGCGGCAGGCCCGACCGGCCCCGGCAACCGGGCTCCCGCGTTCCGCCCTCCTTGCGGGGCTCCCCGGAGCCGCTGTCCCGCTCCCGCCCGCCCCGCTCCCTTTTCACTGCGATTCTCCAGGCCTAGCGACCTGGTGAAGGGCCCGCAAGCCGCCGCGGCGGGGGTCAGCCCCGGCTTACCCGGCAGCGCGGCTCCCCGGAGCTGGCCCCAGGGTGAAGGAGGCGGCAGGGCCCGGCTGGGCCCGCCGATAAGGAGTTGCAGCTCGCCCATCCCTCTGGCACAGTCAGGGTCTCGCCCTGCCTCACCCCTTGTCTCCCATCCCCAAAACCAGGGGCTCCCGAGGGAACTGGACAAGCTCGAGAAAAATGGGGACTGTGAGAAACTCATGAGGTTCAACAAGGCCAAGTGCAGGATCCTGCAACTGGGTCGGGGCAACCCCCAGGATACCAGCACAGCCTGGGGGTGGAGGGATGGGGAGCAGCCCTGAGGAGAAGGTCTTGGGGGGCTGGTGGACAAGAAGCTCAACACGCCCCAGAAAGGACCCCCCACCCTGGGCTGCATCCCCAGCAGCGTGGCCAGCAGGGCGAGCGGGGAATTCTGCCCCTCTGCACTGCTCAGGGGAGACACCCCTCTNCAAGGCCAAGTGCAGGATCCTGCAACTGGGTCGGGGCAACCCCCAGGATACCAGCACAGCCTGGGGGTGGAGGGATGGGGAGCAGCCCTGAGGAGAAGGTCTTGGGGGGCTGGTGGACAAGAAGCTCAACACGCCCCAGAAAGGACCCCCCACCCTGGGCTGCATCCCCAGCAGCGTGGCCAGCAGGGCGAGCGGGGAATTCTGCCCCTCTGCACTGCTCAGGGGAGACACCCCTCTAGTACTGCCTCCAGCTCTGGGGCCACCAACAGCAGAAGGACATGGAGCTGTTGGAGCGGGACCAGAGGAGGCCACGGAGATGCTGGGAGGGCTGGAGCCCCTCTGCTGGGAGGACAGGCTGAGAGAGTTGGGGGGGGTTCAGCCTGGAGAAGAGAAGGCTCCAGGGAGACCTTGGTGCCCCTTCCAGTCCCTCCAGGGGCTCCAGGAAAGCTGGGGAGGGACTCTGGGTGAGGGAGGGGAGCCCAAGGATGAGGGGGAAGGGTTTTCCCCTGAAAGAGGGGAGATGGAGCTGAGCTGTGGGGAAGAAGTTGTTTGGTGTGAGGGTGGTGAGAGCCTGGCCCAGGTTGCCCTGAGAAGCTGTGGCTGCCCCATCCCTGGAGGGGTTGAAGACCAGGTTGGAGGGGTCTTGGAGCAGCCTGGTGTGGTGGGAGGTGTCCCTGTCCAGGGCAGGGGGTGGCAGTGGGTGGGCTTTAAGGTCCCTTCCAACCTAAACTATTTGCTGATTCTATGATTCTGTGACTTACCGTTCCTTACTTGTTGTCTCCCATCCCCAAAATCCAGGGGCTCGCCTTTCCTCACGGTACCCCATTGTCCCCTATCCCTGCCACCTCAGCAGGCTCCCAGCCTGGCAGAGACCCATGGGTACAGGTGCTGGCACGCAGGAGCTTCCCTCCTGTGACCCAGCCATCAGTTGGCACCCTGAGGGGTGTTGGCAAACTTGGGTGGACACTGGGCAACTTGAGGGGGTTGGGGTGGGTGCAGATGTGGAGAGCACTGGCCCCACAGGGGTGGGCTAGAGAAAAAGTTTGGGTATGGGGTGTTTTTTTTGAGTTCCACAGAATCAGCAATAAGGTGAGGGAAGGGTTTTCTGGGAGCTCACGTGAAGGGACAGGCTTATCCCTGTTCTGGCAAACCACCAGCCTCCCTCCTTGCCACTGGGCTCACTATCAAGGGGGGATTTGAGAGGGTCCATCATCGTTAGCGCTTGTTCCTGGGCTGGGAAGGAGAGAGGGTCCTCTGTGGGACTCGTCTAGGGTGAGAAGTGGTGACAAGAATCAGGTCATGGACATCAGCAGAGGGTGAGGACTGTGTGGCACTGTGGGGGTGCTGAGGGTTGGAATGGGGAGAGGAGGACGCCTTCCCTCTGCCACCACACCCTGCCTGCTGTCCCCTGTCCCCCGCTGATAAAGGCAGCAGCTGTGGCTCCCAGAGGCCTCCTCCCCATGGGAGAACAGGACGGCAGGGCAGGATCAGCTCCCCGGGACATGGGTTGGTGTGGCCAATTCTGCGTGTCCATGTGGAGTTTACCCTGTGCAGTAGTTGTTGCTTCCCTGTAGAGGTCAGGAATGCAGCAGGAATGGGTTACCTTGGTTTTACTCTTCTCCTGAAGTCTGCTGCAAAACTCACCGTGCCAGGTAGAACATTGCTGCCTGGCCTGGCCTGGCCTTACCTCTCCAGTCACACTCTGGCATCGGGAAGGTGGAACCGCAGCCACATTAAAACATCATTTGGAGCAGAGAAATATTTATATCATCTTTGCAAAAACACACAAGGATCCGAGAGTGTGGCGATGACAAGTTTGCTGAGGCACCAACGTGTGGCCAGTTCTGAGTTGCTCTGTCATCCTTCAGCTACTCTCTCTGGTGGGTCCAAGAAACTCAGAGCTGGTCTAGTCCTTGCTTCCTCCACCTGGAGAAGCTGGAGGGCAATAAGGCAGTCAAGTGTGGGGACAATCCCCAGCTATGGGAGCAGTGGAGGTCACAGCCCCCCAGCAGACCCAAAGCTCAGCAGGACTACAGTGGAACCAGCCCCAGTCCCCCTCCTGGGTGTTAGACTGGGGTCACCACATGGTGCCCCAGGGTTGGGGGGCTTTAAGGGGGCCTCACACGGTACTTAAAGACTTTGACACAGTTCTCCCCTGCATCTGCCACAAAGAGGTGGCCGAAGGAGGAGCAAGTCACGCCGACGGGCCTCCGCAGCCCCGTGGACACCAGGCAGACAGGAGCCCCATGCTCTGGGAACAAGTGGACTGTGCGGCGCTGCTCGTCTGCCACCAGGATGCTGCCTTCTACGTCAACACAGACCCCAGCTGGGTTACCAAACTGGTGTCCGTACTTGCTGCTGAGAGACCAGAGGAGCTTTTGGCTGCTCGTGAAGACCTTGACGTCTCCACACTCCTCGCTTACCACAAAGCCTCCCTTGGGTGCTGGACTGACATAGCGAGGTCCCTGCAGGTTAGGGACTGAGTGGGTGTTGAGTGTCTTGAAGGCATGGTCCAGAGCAAAGCTGTGGACTTGGCCTTGGGCGTAGTCTGCTACTAAGATCTTGCCCATGGAGTCTACTCCAATACCCCGGGGGGAGCCAACCTTTCTGATCTTTATCCATTCCCCCTTGGAAAGGCTGGTGTGAGGGTTGAAGACCCAGATGGCTCCATTGATCATGTCAGCTACAGCCACCATTCCAGTATGAGTCACAGTCACATCTTCTGGCAAGAAAGTGCCACTTCCCTTCCCCGTTTGCCTGCAGGGCAGGGACTGCAGTGTTTGGCCTGTGCTGCTGAGGACGTGGACCCAGGGAGCACTCTCAGCTGTCACGTAGATGGAGCCATCCAAGGAGCAATGGATTCCACTTACTCTCCCATAGCGGCTGCCGGTGGGGTTGGGGATTCGTCGGACTAGGTCATCCTGGCAATAATGGAGAAGGTTTTTAATGTTGTCCAGGTCTCCACACAGGCTTTTGGCTTTGTCCGCCAGCTGATGGACTTGGTGGTGTGTCACCATGCCCATGCCACGCTGGCTGCTCAGCAGTGGGCTGGCTGTCTGGAGCGTGGTGATGGACTTCAGCTGGAGGCTGTAGATGGCTTTCAGAAGCTTCTCCTTTTGCTGGCTGGTCTCCACGGTGTAGTCCATGACCAATCTCTTGTCCCTGTTTAGGGTGAGCAGTAGGATCATTACTGTCCCTACCTGCTGCCATCTCTGGGGACATGCTCTGAGCTCAGGTGCTTGCTGTGTCTCTAGGGTCAAGGTAAGGGTCCTGGTCTGGATTCACTCAGATGTGACAGAGATCAAATCACAGCCCTGCTAGCTAATTACCTGCTCAGGGACCATGGCACAAAAATGAAAGAGTCAACACGCTGGAGCTGGAGGAACCAGCCAAAAAGGTCCATCGGCTCCAACAGGTTGGCTGGTGCCCGACCTGGCCTTAAGATTTATGTGTAAAGGAGAGTCCTGTGTGTGAGCGCATTGAATGGGCTCTCCACCTCTCCAGTTCCTGAGATGAGTGGCTTCTCGCAGGCCTTTAGCACTTTTTAATCCTATTTTCTGTAAGCCTCATCTCTCCAGACCATGCTCAGTCCGTGCTGACGCTTGAGACACTGAGGATGACTATTCCTCCACTCCCACGTGGGTCAGATGCCACCCTTGGCCAGCACCTCTCTTTGCTAAGGGCAGTCCCCACCCCGTCTGAATAAATTAAGTTATTCCTGAAACAGCCAACAACTTGTCAAGAAGAAGAAGAAGGGAGGTGCTGCTCTGAAGGACACTTTCCACTGACACAAACAGGTTCTTCAGATGCCGAAACCACCATGAGCACCACAATTGCTCTTTTGCCTGCTTTCCTCTGCTTTAAACCAGAAGGAACGAGTCCCCCAAAGGGTGGAGACAATAGCCCCGCTCCGCTCTCTGCTCTCCGGGAGCACGGCTTGTGGCGCACAGCCAGAAGCTGGTAAGAGAAAGTGAAGAGAAATGCAGCCTCATTAAAGCTCCTGGAGAGGCAGAAGTTAGCTTTGCTTTAAATGCGCCTATAATTAAAATTATAATGGCCACACTTGGCTGTTGTGAGCTGTTTGCAAGCTCCACCTTTATCACCCTGTGTCCCATGATTGCCTGGTGTCACGTGCTGGCAAAAGCACCACTTCCCCAAGCCACAGCTGGGCTGGGCTGAGGCATACTGGGTGCTAATTGTCCTTCCCATGGTGCAAATACCGTGGTTGGCTACAAATCATCCCCTGGATACTTGCAGAGTCACCAAACACAAATACATGATGGTGGGGATGAGTGTGAATATGGAGGGAATCCGATGTCTGCTGGTTTTGTGGCCTGGGAACAGCGTTGCCACCTTCTTGCCCAAAGCAGTTCTGCTTTGCTGTCTCTGGCAGCAGAGACCTGCTCGGTGGAAGCAAACTCTCCACCACTCCCCTGACTTCTCCTCAAGGTCCTCCTTCAGAGCTGGACAGAGTTCAAAATCCAAGAAATAGGATTTTACACACAGAGAAACTGAGTCACCAACCAGGGGGCTGACGTGTCAGCCCATGACACACACCACACCAGCAGTGTCCACCTTGCTCCCAAGGTCACCCAAAAGTGCCATCAGACCCTTGGTGGTATGTCCTGAGCCCAGCCTGAGCTGCTCATTCATGGGTCTAAACCCAGAAAGAGGGACCCGACGCTGTCCCTGGCACAGCTCAGGGCACTGACCACGTGTGTGACCACCAGCCCAGCTCAACAGACCTTTTACCTTTGTCCTGGCGTCCTGGGGGGGGTGCCTGTCCTTCCCTGGCAGCGCTGCCCTCCCACCGGCTCCGTCCTGCTCCCTCGCCGGGTGCGGGGCAGCAGGGCAAAGGGATAATGTGTTGTTAGTGACGGGCGATTGCTCTCGAGCCTGGGTAAACACAAAAGCTCCTTGTGCTGACAACCAGAAGCAGTGAGACAAGGGCTGACAGGTGGCGGGTTTCATTCCCATCTACCTGTTCCTGCCAGAGGGAGGAGAAGCCCCAAGGTGCCCTGTTGTGGGGGCTTTTATGTAGAAGCAAAGGGGCTGGTTTGCTGCACCTCATCCTTAGCGTGAGACAGAGCTGCTAGGGTGGGGGACAGGGACACTGTCACACCTTGACTCAGGGCTCCTGCCTTGTCTCGCTGCTGCTTTGCTGCCTCCGCGTGTGGTCCCAGCCTGTGCCTCAGTTTCCCCACTCACAAAAAAGAAGGCTGGTGATTTTTGCCATGTCAGGCTTTGAGGTCCAGTGAAGGAGAAGCTGGAGGAAGATTCTGAGCAGCTGGGACTCCTGGGCACGGCTCCCCTCCCCAACTCCACGCTGCTCAACCCTGACTCCCCCCAGCTGGACGAAGCAGTGGTTGAAGTTGACGGTGGTGTTTATCAGTTCAGCTCAAGCAAAGAAGGAGCGGAGTAAAAGCAGAATCATCCAGGACCAACCTGCAAGGGGTTGGTCAGAGCCTCTTGCTCTCCCCGGCAGCGCTTGCAGCCGGTCCTTGCCCACCCCAAGCTCAAACTGGCCAAGGTGTGAAGAAGTTTGTGTTTGTTCATTACTCACATGGGCCAGAAGAAACAAAGGTTGGATCAGGACCCCCCTCATCTTTGGGTTGCTTGGAGAGAGTGTGTGTGCCCACCCCCTGAGCAGAGGGAGTGGGTTGAGGTCTGATTGCAGGAGCAGATGGGGACCCTAGATCTGGGTGGTCCTTGCTCCTTGGGTTTAGGACCCTTCTGGTCCTCTCTCAGTGTGTCCCCAAAGCTTGCAGCATCTGGGAGGCTGCTTCAGACCCACTACCAGCCCAAAGTACAAAAATAACCTGAGATGACAAGCGGTGGGCTTCTCCATCCCAGCCCCAGCAGGACGGGTCGGCAGCTTCAAAAACCATCTCCCAGGGCAACAGGGTCTGACCTTTTGTTTCATCGTTGTGTGCTCCATCACCAGGATAAACAAACACAGCCTGGCCCTGCGGCTCCTGTTCACCTTTCCAGGACCGTGGCTCTGTCACAACCTGTTCGAAAGCCACCCCCAGACCCAAGGAGATGCCTATGTCATGGCAGGACCCTGGCATAGCCCATGCCCACACCAACACTGGGAATGGCAGGGTTCAAGGATGGGGGCATGGTCAGGCTGCTGGCACTGGAGATGGACCACAGGGAAGAGAGTTTGGGTCTAGTTCAGGCATTCCTGGAGCACGTTACTTACAGGCGTCAGGGGTGAACTCCCCTTGCAGCTTTTCCTCCCCTGGCCCAAGGGAAGCACCTCTTGCTTGAGTGTCCACAAGGAATGTGCAAGCCCTGTGTCCCTGCCAGTCCCCGTGCCCAGAGAGACGGGCATGGCACCCTCCAGGTGCTATGCACGTGTGCAGGGAGCCAGCGGGACATCCGCGGGGCACACTGATGTCATTGCTTCTACATAGTCACAAACTTGTGGAAAAAACCCCAGACCCATCCGTTGGGAATATTTCCCCATGTAGAGCACACCTCCATGGCAGGGGCACAGATGACCATGGGGACCGGTGGAGGGTTAATTGTCACGGTGCAATGAACCCCCCTTGTAGCTGAGGTCCACGCTGGATGCCGGAGTGTTCCAGCCTCGATGGTGCCAGCAGTCCCCAGCCCGTTCCAGACCACCCTCAGCCCGGGGATATATCAACCAGGGACCACGACGGTCTGCTGGGATCAGGAGCAAGTGGCAGTGGGGACAAAGTGGGGTGGCTGTCGGGTGGCCGGCAGGTGGCCGGCTGGGGCTGGACATGGGCTTGTCGTTTCTGTGTGCAGACGGCAGGCGGCTCCGTCTGTCCGAGCAACTGGGGAGATGATTGGTGCTAATTAACAAAAAGATGCAATTTAGAGTGTGAGTGCCTACCTGTGTGAGACAGAGTGGTGTCCCAGGGCTGCGCCAGAGCTTTCGGTGGGAAGCCGGAGCATCCACTGCACAGCTCCAGGTGGAACACACGATCTCCAGCCAGAGCAGAGCCCCCATCTCAGTTGCGCTCTCCCACTGTCACCAAAGTGCCTGCAGTGCCCAACAGGGGACAAGCGGCAGGGGGGACACAGTGCTCTCTGGGGCAAGGCCAGTTAGATGGAGGTAAGATCAGGAATTCAGCTCCTCTTCAGGTATCATGGAAACCTCCACAGGAAAGAAAGTTGTAACTACGGTGGTCCCTAAAACTGGCACTGTCCTCTGGTGGCACGGGCCCCCTGGAGTCCCCGCTGCAGGTTAGCTAACTCATGGAGAAGGTTCTCCAGGGTCTGATAAGGGCTGAGCTGATGCCTGTGCTTCTCGCTGGCTCTGTTCCTCCTCCTCAGCCTCCTGCTCTCACAAGGCTCACAAGAGGATTAAGAAGTTAATCCTCTTTGAGACATCAAGCTCCCTGTTGAGCCTGACTGAGAGGGCCAAGAGCTGTGAAGCGCAGCGGGACACCAGCACAAAGCCCCTTTCCTGCGGGGAGCAGTCCCACAGGTGAGCCCCAGCCAGCCCTGGAGGCAATGTCCCCATTGGCACCCCTTTCCCCACCTGCCCCAGGTGCTATCCTGTCCCCAGGGCTGTGGGAGCGGGCAGTGGCACTCCGCATCCTGCCCTGGCCCTGCTCCTCCAGCCTCCCCACACCAGCCTCAGGGAATGGTGGGAGGAAATCAAAGTGTCCTCCTGTCCTGGCAGGGGATGTTGTCCTGAGGCCATACGAAGAGTGGGAAAGGGACAAACGCCTTCTGTGAACACAGCCCCATGCTTATCCCAGCATGGGGTGGGGGTGGGGTGGGGAGGGTGGCTCTGGGGGTTCGGTGATACTGCTGAATGCCAGGGACACAGGGATTACGGGAACAAAGCTATGTGCCAGAAGCATCCTTTATGGACAGTACTGGGCCCTTTGGTCTAGCTCTGACTGGTGGTCACTGGCTACAGATGGGCAAGGAAGCAAATGTGTTTTCTGCTCCCCCTTCCCACCCAGACCACAAACTGTTACACCCTTGGGTACCCTGCACCTAGAATTAGGGAGCAAATAACAGTGGCTGTGGGGTATGCACCCCTGCAGCCCCAGATCTGGGAAATGGTGTGGGTGTTTTGGCTTTGCAGTCGCCACTGCCTGGGATGGGGGAGTCAGGGCTGCTCCAGCACTGTACCTGGCCATGCAGTCACTCGTGGCACTTCAGGCACCTTCTGCCTTGCAGGAACATTTCCTCCTTCCCTCTCAACCCTCCGACCCTCAGCATCGTTCCCCACGCCCCAGGGTTGCAACAGCAGGGAGCACCCAGCCCTGGTGCCTCAGCTTTACTCAGCATCTCCCACATCGCCTCCCTCCCAGCAAGCGTGGGTGCCCTTAAATGCACCCTCTGGGCAGGGGAGTGGGTGTGCAAGGTGGGAGCTGAGCAAACATCATCCTCAGCTGGGATCTTACCCCACCACAGCCCGCGGTGGCTGAGGAAAACCCTTTCCCCCTTCGGCTTGGCTGCCTTCAGGGAGTATCAGCCCTGGTGAGCGCCTGGTGAGTGCTGTTCTTGCCCTTCCCAGCTCTTTTAAATACTTAAACCCTCAGTGCTTCCCTCCGTGGGCCTTTGATCTGACTCCAAAGCCAGAACAGTTCTGCCCTGGGCATTAAATACCCAGGGAAAGCATCATCCGGGAGCAGGGAAAGGAAACCTCCGGTTGCAATAACAGATGAGCAGGGGGAAAAGGCAGCAGGGAAATTTTGCAGCGTTTTGTACTCTTTTTTTCCTCACTTACAGTGGAGGAGAGGGGAGAGCTTCTCCTCCGCACTTGCCCATGCTGCCTGCACACCACGGAGGGATGGAGAATACAGCTGCTGCCTGAGAGCTCAGGAGCTGCAGGTCCTGGGACCGCCCGGTGACTGCTGGGGGTGGAAAGGCATGTGGCAGATTTGAACTGCTGCAGTGGTGTCCTGGCAAAGCCAGGGGACAGTCACCAGGGCACAGCTGGAGGCAGTGATGCCACCACAGTGGCTGTGATGGCAAGAGCGGTGAGGAGCAGTAGAGCTGCTGGGAACAAAGGATCCAAGAAGAGCCACAAGCTCTTGGGGTGATGCCTTCTGAGCTGCCTGAGCTCTGCTCCTCTTTCTCCAGCAGAGATGATCCCAGGAGGATGAGGAGGACTTGTGGTTCCTCCACAAGAGCTGCAGTTTGAGTGAGAGCAGGTGGTGTCACCAGGCTGTCCATCCATGTGGCTGCATTGCCCTTGTGGATCAGCCCCCCAGCCAGGTCTCAGCACATCTGTGCTGCTTCCCTGCTCTGCCACCAGCCCCAGGGGGTGACATTCTGCCTCGAGGGGAGTTGACATCCTGCCCTGCTTGCTGCTAGTGTGTGGATGCTTCCAAGGAAAAGGGAGGGACAAGGCTGTGAAGAGGATCAAGGAAAAGACGCAGAGGGTGGCACTGCTTGTACCTTCTAGAACACTTTGGAGCTTCTGAAAACACCAAAAGCTCCTCACTTAAGGTCATTTGGCAGAAAGAAAACCTTGCCTGCCTTTTCTCAGGTGGGAAGTGCAAGGTGGGTTAGGACAAGTTCCTGGGGAGGATGGAGATTGCCCTCCCAAATCTTGATGTGTTTTCCCAGCTCCAGAGTCCTCCCCCCCTGGGATCTCCGCCTGCCCTCAGCTCGCAGATAAAGAACGTGCGTTGCAAAGCGGGTTCATTGCCCCCCTCCTGCCCGAGACAGAGCAATTCTGCTCTGGGTTGTCTTTGCAGCTTCACACGTCGGCTCAGAAATCTCCTGGCCGACCTTGGCCATTCTTTAGTCCATGTTTGGTAACTTTCCACTGCTCCGAGCTCTGGTTTGCCCGCATTGGGGTAAGAGAAAACTGGTTGTGCTGGGCAGGAACCACTTCTCATCCCCAGCTGGTTCCACCTGGTAGCCCACCGTTACGAGTGAGTGCCCAGCTCCCTGGCCCTCCTGTAGGTGGGTCGTGAGGTGCCCCAGGGCACCTCAGCCCTTGCTTTCCCCCTCTCATTTTGTGTGGTCCCAAATGACTTGGGTGTCGCCCACCCAGATGCCGATGGGTACATGCAAGGGGTCGGCTCCCCCTGGCATCAGACACCTCCCCATTTCTTGGTGCCACCACAAACACCCTGCAGGTGCCTGGAAGCACCCTCTTCTCTTGAACATATAGTTGGGTCTACCTCATCTTTCACTTGTGGGCCAACCTAAGGGTGTTTGTGCAGCTCCATCCCTTGGACCACAGCTTTTCCTGCCAGGCTGGGATGCAGCAGGAGGAGGCGATGGCCACCATGTCCCCTGCCATCCTTGGTGCAGCTTGGGGACTGTGCCTCTGCTCTGTCCCAGCATGGGATCCATCTCCCGGATTTGCTGCTGGCCCTTTGCTATCAAGGCAAGGAAATCAGGGGACACAGCGTTTTTGGGCGTGGTGGTGGGGCTTTCTGTGGGATGCTCCCACCTTGTGCTTAGAGCTGCTCTGTTCATGAGGAGTAGCCCGAGGTGATGCCCTGCCACCCTTCCCCACAAACTGTAGCCCCACCTTCATGTCCTGGAACGCCTGGATTGTCCCTGTGCTGTCTCCCCTTGCTGCCAACCCTGTCATGCATTGAACCAGAGCTCACAGTCATACCAACATGGTTGGAAAACTGCTTGGAGATGCAGCAAAGCCACCCACAGTGTCCCAGCTCCTCTCCCTCGATGTCCCAGCTCTGCTCTCGGCTTCCCTGAGGCCATGTCCTTGTACCAATGGGATGGGGAGAGCAACAACCTCCTCTTTTACAAGGAAACTTGAAGTCTTGTTCCTTCCACTGCCTTGCCCGAGATAAGCCTTCCCTGAGGGCTTGTTTATTAGGAAACTTCCCCCCCCTCCAATCCCTGAGCTCTCCTTTGCTCTTGAACCCGGAGGAGAAGGAATACTTGAGCAGGAGCAGCTGTACCCACCTGGGGTTAGAAACCCATAAAAGTTGTGCAGCTCCATTGACCAGGAGCTGCTGGGCTCCAAGCTGTGCCTGGGACCTGCTGTGACCCTGTGTCCCCCCCTTTCCCAGGAGAAGGGGGGCTGTTGGCCTGGGCAGGGCAGGGGAGGGATTTGGCTTGGTCCTCCGGCTTGTGATTGGGACTGGGCTTGGCTTGGCAGGGAAGTGGGGTGGACAAGCAAGAAGGGGAACTTCAGTCAACTGTGACCAAGAAAGATGGCTATCGGGTGGGCCTGCCGTAAAGGGCAGGTAATGGCTTGCTATAAGATGCCTTTAGGGTGACCAAATAGCCGTGTAATGGGCCCAGTGCTGGAGTGGGCTGAGGGCCCCGGGGGTGCAGATTGCAGACTGGATAAGCCACCCCAGCAGTTCAACTCCCATCCATTATTTAAGTGCTTTCATCTTTTCAACTGGTATGGTGCCACCAGCTTGGCCACCTCCTTAAGGTTCCATCCTGGTGGCCCACAGGCAGGAGTCCCTGGGCAGGGGACTGTCCTGGACAGCCATAGCAAGGCAGGGAGGGGAAGTTTCCCCTTTCTGAGGGTACCACCAGCGCCCCTGGGTACAAGGTGCAAAGACTGAGCAGTGGAATGCCACTGGGGACGGGGGGACTTGACCCCAAGTCCTACTCTGCTCTTTTCTGGACCAGGACCTGGGCTCCAGCAATGCGGCCCCGTGGCCTGGTTGTGCGAGCTCATCAAGGGCTGCTCCTTTCAGAAGGAAAAGGCTGTGTGTGTGTGCAAGGGACTTCTGCAGGAGGAACAAAGACCTTCAAGGTTCCCATGAGAATCATAGAATCATACAATCATACTCCACGTGAGGTCTCACCAGAGCGGAGTGACAGAATCACCTTTCTGGACCTGCTGGCCACACTTCTTTTGATGCAGCCCAGGATGTGATTGGCCTTCTGGGCTGCAAGTGCACCCTGCCTGCTCATGTCCAGCTTCTCATCCACCAGCCCCCAAGTCCCTTTCCTCAGGGCTGCTTTCTAACACCTCGTCGCCTGGTCTGGATTGATACCGAGGATTGTTCCAGCCCAGGTGCAGAACCTTGCACTTGCTCCCGTTGAACCTCATGTTGTTTACTTGAGTCCACCTCTCCAGCCTGTCCAGGTCCCTCTGGATGACACCCCATCCCTCAGGTGTATCAACAACACCACACAGCTTGGTGTCATCTGCAAACTTGCTGATGTTGCTCTGAATCCCTCTGTCCATGTCACTGATAAAAATGTTAAACAGTACCATTCCCAGCATGGACCCCTGAGGGACACCACTTGTTATTTCTCCTCCTGACAACTGCCTTCAGACATGATAGACCATTCCTCCCCTCTGAACAGGAGAAGATGATGGGGTGCCAGTACTGATCCAGCAGAAGGAAAGAGTCAAACCCCACCTACGTAAATACTGACCACCTGCAGCCATTGTCAACACCAAGATACATCCCACTGGTGGCTAACCCTGAGCCTCCGAAACTGGGAAATGCATGACTCCGTGATGGAGAGCGGTGGCATGGGGCCGCAGTGGGGGTCTGGCCAGAGTTGGCAGGGCTCCCCAGAGAGCAGAACAAAGCAGACACCAGTGACTCCCGCTGGCAGGTTTTCCCTTTAATGGTTTGGTTTTTGTTTTGTACATTCGTAAAACTGTGAACAATAAATACTGTGTGATCAGCCTCCACCTCCTGCTTGTCACCCCCTTGGCTTTCTGCGGGGGTGAGGGAGACCGTGAGTGCCATGGCAAGGGCTGCTGGAGCCGGCTCCACTGGTGGGAGAGGTACCCAGCTCCCAGGGTGGGCACCAGGGAGAGGGACATCACCCCAGCTCAGGGTGGCAAGATGGAGCCAGGGGCTGGGGAGGGAGAGGCAACTGATGTGCAGGCAATATCTCAGTTAAAAAGGGTGAAAGGCAGTGCTGCCCGGTGGTCCGATGTCCTGCTGAAGGCCAGGGATGCTGGTCACAGAGCTCAGCTACCCCTCCGGTGTCTTGGACCTCCAAGGTGCCCAAGTTTAGGTAGGGATCTGCTAAGAAAAACAATGTGATGCTCGGGAGGAAATGGGGCTCCAGGGTGGGCAGAGGAACCCACACGTCCTGTTGTTCCTCAGAGGAGGTAAAGGCCGGGTGGATAGCAGAGGACATCATAGGAAAATTTGGTGGACTTTAACAGAAACAAAATTTCATGGCAAAAAGGGCAGGTGGCCCCTCTGCCCAGCATGGGAGAAGCCGGTGGGGTTCCAGTGTTAATCCAGCAGAAGGAAACAACCAAAACCCATAATGACCACCTGCAGCCAGCATGAACATCTGGCCACATCCCGCTGGTGACTAACCCTGAGCCTCCGAAACTGGGAAATGTGTGGCTCCATGACAGAGAGCAGTGGTTAAAAAAAAAAAACAAAAAAACAAAAAAAACCCAGAACCCAAAAAACCCTCCAAAATCACAGCTCCAGTTTCTTGGCTGTGCAGGTGGGTGCCCTACTGTGTGCTGGATGAGGTTCCTGGCGTGAAAGATGCACAGAGAAGCTGTTGGAGGAGAGAGTAGGGAGCCCTGAGATATGGGACCAGGGAGGTGCTGGCATTGGGGACAGTGGCTGCCGGGGCTGTTTGAGCAAGGGGGCTGGGAAGGGGTGGGTGACAGAGGGGCACAGAGTGACAGAGAACACAGGGTGGCAGAAGATGGTGGAACAGCATACAAAGAGGAAAGCACTAGTCAAACCCAGAAGGAAATGCCCAACACCACCTCCCCTGGACTCTGGAATGGAGGATCCTGCACCCAGACTCTGGGATCTGTTCTGGTGGAATCTCATGACCTTCACTTGGGTCTTGTGGGCCCAGGGCCATGCTGGGAAGCAGCAGGACATGGCCCATCAGGAAGATCTGGAGCTGGTTCAAAAGGGCCACAGTGCTGATCTGAGCATTCCTCCAGCATGTACCCCCCATCCTGCACTTTTCTCCAGACACAAGAGACCAATAACCCCACAGGCCTCTGTGCCCTAAGCAAAGTCCTTGGGTGAGAAATAAACCCCTTTGATGAGGTGAAAGCCTTATCCAGAGGGCAATCAGGTAAGAAGAATCAACTTTTCCTGTTGTCTGGGTCCATCAAAGTTCTTGGGAGTCCCAGGTCCCATGTAGGGGCTTTCCTTTTTCAGCCACCTGCAGTAGGATTGTCCACTTTGTGCTCAGAGAAGAGCCAATGTCTAAAGCTCCGTCCCTTCTTTGTGGCTTTGCTCATGGTCCTCTTTTGTCCTACCATCTCGCCACCATCCCAGCTCTTCTCATTGCAAAGAACAAGTTACCAGGTCAAGCCAGTGGAGGTGCCCACCATCTGCTGAAGAGGGAGCGTGGAGGGGAGAAGAGAGGGTGTCTGGCTTGGCCCAGCTGAGGTGGACACATTAAACCTCCCATGGTGGGTGGGAGTCCAAGAAATCCTGGCCCAAGCATGGGAACATCCTGAGCCAGAGCAGATGCTGCTCAGCAGGGTGGCAGGGGACAGGGAGGTGTGACTGCCCTGTGGTGGGTACCAAGCAAGAGCCCCCAGTGAGGGTGGGGAGAAGGTGGCCTTTCATGAAGGCCAGCACTCATCCCAGAAGCAGGTACCTGCCTGGGTGGTTGGCTCTGCCATGCTTTGGCTGAGGGGTGGATGTCCAGCATCGTTCCAGCTTGGGACAAGCTAAGTCTGTCCCTTCATAGTTATGTTTAGGGTCTTTGTCCTTTGAGCAATGGAGTACATGGCAGCATCGTGTCACCCATTTTGCTGTCCCATGTGTCATCATTTGGGGGATTAGGAGTAGTGGGCAGGAGCTTGTGGGAGCTGTACTCTGCAGGGATGGGGCCTTCATGAGGAACATGCACCATGTCTGCATGGGGAGAGGTCATAGGAGCAGAGTGAGGGAAGGTCCTTTCTGTGTAAAAACAAAAAAGAAGGAGCCAGACACTGGAGGACCAGTGGGCAGGACCAAGTCCCCACGTGTCAAATGCCCTTGGCAGGAGAGCTCAGGCCCTAGGTGTGGAGCTGTGGTGAGGTGGTTCTTGTGTCATCTTGCCATTGTGGCGAGGAGGATGTTCTTGTCTCCACAGTGTGGAAAGTACTTGGCCTCTGTGTCATTCCAGCTGGGCACCCGATTCCCTGCTGTGACCCTGAAGCCACCATGGGGAGAAGCCACCATGTCTTTGATCTGTAGAAGGTGACAGGTACAGTCTGCTTGAATATAATCACAGCTGGATGCAGGCTTGCCCCTGTAGATACCCTGTAGTCCCTCCCCTGTCCACAGGTCCTGGGAGCTGGGATGCAGAAGTCCCTGAGTGTCTGAGAAGAGGGCTGGATGAGCCTTCTTCTGAAACCTCGGTGCTTTTAGTGGTTTTCTTTACTTAGTGACTTCCCTTTCAAAGTGAGCTCCAGGACCGTGGAGCTGAGGCGGTGGAGCATGCAGAGCCCAGGAGCACTGTCCTTGACAGTGTGGCAGGACAGGGACTGGTTTCTTACACCTTGTGGAGTCAGCCAGGGGAGCTAGCTGGGACCCCAACGCAATGTGTCCCCAGCCAGGCTTTCATTGTGGAGGGAAGCAGGGGAGCGGAGAGGTGAGACACGAGGATAGTGAAGCAATGAGGTGGTCAGTGAGATCCAGGAGCTTTCAAGCAAGGTGGACTTAGGGGTCAGCATGCAAAGGGCTATGGACACACACCGTGTCTGTCTCGCTGGGAAGGCTGCAGGACAGGGAGCGCTGCATGGCCCGGCAGGCCAGGGGCCCATCCTCAGTGGTGACCGGGAGCTGGGGGGCCTGAGTGGTGCTGGATCTGCCGTCAGAGCACAGCAGGACACTGGAGTCTGCCTCACACTTGGTGGTACGGCTGTAGTACGGGTCCATCACGTGCCGGAGCTCCAGGGGCATGGTGAGTGGCAGGACCTCAGCCTTGATCACGGCGCCCAGGTGGGCCTCGGAGGAGGATGCCCGGAGGCTCTCGGAGCGGCTCATCTTGATCAGCAGGTCAATGGTTTTGTTTTCGGCCTCAAGGAGGCAGTTCGACAGCCCCTCCGTGTGTCCTCCCTCTCCGGTAGCCATACATTTGCTGAAGGCCCCTTGGTCTTTGCCATGGAGCTTCTCATTTCCCAGGTTCATGTTGCAGGGCTCCTTCTTGGCCTGCTGGACCTTCTCCAGACCTTCAGAGGATCTCTTCACCGAGAGGTCCAGCGGTCCCTCGTGGGGTTTGGTGGCTTTCTCCAGTGCCTGGTGAATGTGGTAAAGCTCCCTTCGGATTTTGACCAGCTGGTCCCTCAGCTCTTTTTGCCCAGGGGTGTCCTCCTTTGCCAAATCTGACAGTTTCTTCTCCACCTCTTGGTACTCCTCTAAGGTTTTGGACAGGTCCCCAATAAGCATGGTTGTAGCCTCAGGGTCTGTCACAGTGGCAGAAGTCTCTTGGGGTCTGCTCTGCTTGCAGAGGCCATGGTCCAGGCCAGCACCCACAGAGGGAAGAACTTCAGTGTCATTACCCCTCTCTGGTTCCTCAGGCTGGCTTGTGAGGACCTCCGTGTGCCAGTGGTCCAGGGCCTTGGGGATGTGGCCAGGGTTGGCCCTTGAACCACTGCAGAGAAGAAGTGGATACAATCAGTAGGGAAAGAGATAGGAAAACCCTGGGGCATGTGTTGAGGGCCAGCATTGCCAGATTCAGCCAGGGTTCCTCCACTGTCTACTGCCAGCATGAGGCCCTTCCAGGAAGGGCTTTGGTCTGAGCATGCAGAGCCCTGGCTGGACCTGATCCCGCCGTTGTTCTCCCAGGAGGTGGGACTGTGACACAGGCTATTTTGTGACACCCGCTGACCAAAGGAGACACCAGTATGGGCAGGTGGTGCTGGCAGGTGATCCCACCTCAGCTAGCCAAACCTGAATTCTCCTTCTTCTTGGAGCACTAGAAAACTTTGAGGGAAATGACCATCCCACTGTCCTGAAGGCCCAGCTGGAAGGGATCTCTCCAGCCAGCCTGAGAACAGGGCAGAGGCAGGTGGAGATAGAAAACCATGGAGAGCTTCTCCAGAGAAAGCTCCTCCAGGCACCAAAAGTGGTGGATTTACAGTGACATTTGTCTTGGAGCCACAGCTGGACTTGCACAACCAGGGGAGGACCTGAAATTTTGTTAAAAGGAGATGTGCACATTTCTAGCCCCAGGTAAAAGGAGATGTTTAGAAACGTGACCCTCCCTCTGGGCTTTGAAACCAGAAGGCAAATCAAAGGAATGCAAATGTGTATGTTTAAAAGTAGGCAATGATTGTTCCAACAGCTATGGGATGTCTGGGGACCCAAGAGGAGATTTCCTGGCATGAAAGGCCATGGTGCAGGTCCACACCACACAGACACCACATCACTTCTGGCTCTGTGTAAAATAGGGGAATGCAAGGGACAGCAAGTGGTGACAAAGCCCAGGTGCTTGGATGCGCTTGAAGGCTATTCAGGTCCTCTGTTCCTGGAGAGCAGAGAGCTCTGCTCTGAGTGGGCACCAGCCTGGTGTGTGCTCAGCCCTCGGAGACTCATCTCATGGTTTAGAGGCAAGTGGGGGGGATCAGATAGTGTGAGGATGACGTTTAGGGCCCACCAGATGTGTAGAAGAGGCAGAGAGACCACAGGCACCTTACCTGCTCTGGTAGCTGAGTTTTCCAGGCATCAGCCTTTCGGGTCCTATCAAATCCAGACCATTGGCAGTGAACTTTCTCTTCAGGGGGTTGCCTGGAGGGCTGCTGGTCTCCAGACAGGTCACCACTGGTAACTCTGTCTTCCGAACACTGCTGGGGGCAAAAGTGCTGTCCTTCATCCCCACCAGATTTTGGTAGATATCAGTGGCTGGCTTTTTGCATAGGTTGTTGAGGCCCAAAGCTGAATTGCTGTCCTTCTCTTGGGACAACCATTTCTCCTCTTCTTCCTGCCTCAGCATGGTGGGGTGGCTGAGCTCAGAGTCTGGCTCCTCTCTGGCCCCTTTGGACCAGGGAAAACTTGTCTTCACAACTGGTACCTTCAGCAGCCCTGGTTTGCTTGGCTCACTGGGGGCCTTGGCTTGGGGCGGAGTGGGCATGACAGAGCCCACCAGCGGCTGGGCTTCTGGCTTGCTGGAGGACATCTTGCTTTCAGTAGAGCCGAAGGTGTGCTCGAAGAGCAAAGGGTAGTAGAAGCGGGGAAGGAAGGCTGAGCGCTCGGGGCTCTGCAGAGGCTGGAAGTGGGAGGCATGTGGGTGCATCAGCTGGGCCGTGGAGGCCAGGAAGGGCAGCTGAGCCAAGTGCGGGTGTGTCGTAGCACTGTTGGCCATGGTGGGGCTCAGGTAGGAGAATAGACTGGGGTTCAATGGGTAGTTAATACCCAGCAGCGAGAGGTTGAGGCCCTGAGGTTCGTGGTAGTCACTATAGGCTGGAGGAGGGTAGCAAGGGATGATGTTGCTGTCGGTACAAGGTGGGGAGACCTCAGGCGTGTTCCTCCTTTGCCCATTTGCCACCAGCTTCCACTGCTCCATGAGGATCCCACTGCTGGCCAGGCATTTCTTTGGCACTTTGCAATGCTTTGGCTTAGCATCTAGGTCTGGGGATGCCATTTCCCTGCTTTTCATGACATGGTTCTTGAGGGAGAAGACGTCTGTGATGATGAAGTCAGGCTCCACCTCCTTGCAAGGCTTATCCCTCTTGTTCTTGAAACCAAAGACCAAAGTGTTCACCTCTGGTTCAGCTGGGTCACCCTGGCAACCTGCCTCTTTGTTTTTCTCTTTCTTCTCTCCTGCATCCATCTCCCTCAACAGGCCAGCAACATCCTCTTCCTCCTCTTGGAATGGACCACTTTCTTCACCAGCCCCTTCAGCAGGCAGGATCTCCACTCCTGAGGATGGCTTGTCCTCATGGCCATCCCTGCTGGAGGCCTGCTTGGTGGTCCTAACCGACCCTCCCGATGTGGCCGAGGAGTCACAGGTCTCCTGCTCGTCCCGCCGCCCACGGAGGCGGGAGGTCTCGGTTGCATGCAGAAGCCTCAGCTCTGGGTGGAGCAGGTTGCCCTTCTTGTAGGGCCAGTCGGACTCGATGAGAAGGGAGAGGGAGTTCTTGCACAGGCTGTACTTCATGTGGTTGTAGAGGTGGGACTTCTCCATGCAGGTGAAGGGGCACTGGAAGCATTTGTAGTTGTACGGCTTGCCCCATGGCCTCGGGATGTAGTGGGGCTTTTTCGGCTTCCTCTCCTTGTGCTTGTAGACTGAGGTCAGCTTGCAGCCCACGTCATCCTTGGACATGGTGGTGAGTGCCTGGAGATAGCTCCCTGCAGGAATGGATGGGCACGGTGTGTGAATCTTCCCACGCCTCTCCAGGAACCACTGTGTGCCCTGGAAGAAGGACAGCATGGAGGTTGTGAGCTGTGCCTGTGGCTCCCCAAGGAGATGGCTTTGCCCATGGGCACCTCCTGGCTCCAAGGAGTGGAACTGCTGGGACCTCAATCTGGAGTTCCCATGTTTGGGATTTAATCCCAGGCCAGTCATGGAGTTTTTGCCCAAACCCTATTGGTGTCTCCATACACGCTGGCCCCATTTTTAACCCTCTTCTCTCAATCCACCCCAGGGGAAAAGGAAAACAAACACTATTAAAGGCGTTGAAGCTCAACCACCTCGAGCTGACATTGAAGCTCCCAGGTGACCTGCCCACCCAGCCGGAGCCTCCCTGGCGCAGCCTCAGCCCAGCACTGGGACAATTCTCCTCCAGAAGGCAGGGAATGGAGGAGAAACCCACCCACAGCCCCAAACTCTGAGCTGGGCATGGACTTGTGTGGCTCTGCCATCTCCTGGGTGCCACCGTGCCAGAGCTGGACGAGATATTCCAAATGTAATGCACCGAAGCTGGTTCAGAGCTGGGCTAAATGCAGACACCTGCAGCCCTGCACATGAATGTGCAGTCGTGGTACAAAGAGAACAGATGGATGGACAGACTGGATGGGGAGAAGCTAGAGACTGCCTTTAGCCTGGCTTTGCTGCTGGAAAGGCTGCGGGGGTTGTCCCTCTCCTGTGCCCCTCACCTGTGCCAGGTCAGGGGTAATCCAGCCTGGAAAACCAATCCATGGTAAAGCTTCTCCATTTCCAGGTGTTTTCCCCAAGACCAAAGATGTCTGAGGAACATCTCCCCCAGCCCCTGGCGCACAGTTGGCCCTTGTGTGCTTCCTACCACAGCCTCCCTGGGGACAGCAGGGACGTGCCTGTCCCACAGCCCCTCACCCTGCCTGCCCCAGCAGCCGGATCTGCAGAGGCTCCCTCCATGCTCACAAAATTGGTTCCCTCCACAGATGGCCCAGCAGCAACCTCCAGCAGTCGCAGGGCACTCGGCACGGTGCCTTGTGCCCGCATCACCCCTCCAGTCACCGCTCTGCCCTGCAGGGACTTGTCAGCTTCTTCCCCACCAGAACAAAAACCTGCATTTCTCCTAGAGGGTGGTATGAGTGGAGGGCAGAAAACTTGAGGGCTCATTCTACATGTGTGGGGCTCCATTTCTCAAGGGCCAAATCCTTCTTGCATGTGTCAGGTCCTGGGGTAAAGCTCTACCCCAGGAGACCCCACAGCCGGGCTGGTGTTGGGGTGCAGAAGGAAGAGACTCATGTGGCAGCGTCGCCACACAAGGAGGTAGGTAAGCCATACAGCCCTGGGAGGTGGGTCCCCTTGGCCAGCCCATGTCTTTGGGTCTGGCTTGTCACCCCACAGCCTTCCTCCCCTGAGCATCCCACTCCGGGTACCCATCACTGCTTTGGACACAGCTTGGAATACAGTATGTCCTTCAGGAGTGGTGGCCCTGAGGACAGTCCCACCAGCTGAAGGATGCTCCATACTCTGCTACCCACCCTCCTCACCACCACTGGCTGGATTTGCATGGTGGGAGAGGGAATTCCCTGTGTAGGACCCTTTCCATTTTCTTCCTGAGCTTTGTCATCAAACAGCAGAGAGCATCTCCCACCTGTGATGGGGACAAGGAATGAGCCCTGCCGTGGCTTCCCCAGCGCAGTGCAGGAGCCTGTGGGGTGGGCTGAACTGCAGGCAGGGTTTGGGGACAACCCTCTGCCTGCCCATGTGCCGGTTGAACTGGAAGCTGACCCCACCACAAAGATCTGGTCTTGTGGAAAACAGGCAAAAATGTCCCCTTGTAATGAACCCATGTCCCCCGGGATTTTGGGGGAGGGGGGCTGGAGGGGGACAGACCTGACCTTCAGCAGCGGAGGCCGATCTCCTCCATGGTGGCAGGACATGCAGGCAGGGCTCAGGTTCTCTACGGCGAGCGCCAGCCTGCCCGGAGGGACACACTTGTCCTTCAGCCCTCAGACACTTTCTGCGTGCGTCACAGCCATGAGAGCCACACTGGGACACTCCGGGGAGCAGAAGGGATGCGGCAGAGGCTGGGCAGGATGGGGTCCTTCTAGGCATCTTCTCTCTGGCTCCAGCCACCCAGCCTGGGGTGCCCTGAGCACCCTGGACATGGCTGTGCCTCCATTCCCTGCCCCATCTCCCCATACCCCCAACCCCATGCCTCAGCCCCGCTGCCATGCACACTGCCTGTCTGCAGGTCAGTTGGACAAACATTTGCTGTTTACATGCCAGAGGCAGATTAAATCTTTGCTGGGAGACTGGAACTGGTTGTTCCATTCCTGCACACCTGGTCCTCCTCCTCCTCCTCCTCCTCTTCCTCCAACGCTGCTGCAAAAGCCCTTCATTCCCCTCCTGTGCCCGGCGGTGCGGGGGGACGGGCAGCAGGGACAGGCAGCTCAGCTGCTTCCACCTCCCTAACGCTGCAGAGAGGGATGGCAAGGGAAGGAGGAGAAGAGGAAAGGGCAAAGAAAAAGAAGGGGAGAGGGTGAGGAAAGTGCCCGGCATACGATGGAGGCAGGTTCTGCCAGAGCGGAGGCATCCCCAGAGCCGGATCAGGCCCCGCAGAGCCTGGAGACAGGCGTTTGCGGCTCCTGGTTGCTGAGCAGTTCCCGCACCAGCAGATCTTTGTGGTCTGTTGAGTCTCTCTCTGCCACAACACATTATTTCCAGTGGGCTGTCAGCTGCGGCGGCGGGGGCCGTGCCTGGGGGCAGTGCGCGGTGGGGACCGCGCACCTGTGCCTGGGAATTGCAGCATCCCCGCTCTCCTCCCCGGGACCGCCGAGGGGAAGAGGGGGAGGCATGGTCAGATGGAGGGAGCGGAGCAGCGAGGGGAGAAGAAAGAGAAGGAGAAACAAAGGGAAGGAAGAAGGGAGAGATGGCCAGGAATGAGATCCGCAGTCCTGGTGCTCCAGTACGTTTAAATTCCTGGCCCAGGCCTGAGTCCCAGATACAGGGATGTCTGGGGACATCCTCCAGCCTCCAGACACAGGGATAGAGGGAAGTGCATCCCTCTGGACACAGGGAAGTTCATCCCTCCAGACACAGGGATAGAGGAAAGTGCATACCTCTGGATGCAGGGACTTGCATTCCTCCAGACACAGGGATAGAGGGAAGTGCATCCCTCTGGACACAGGGAAGTTCATCCCTCCAGACACAGGGATAGAGGGAAGTGCATACCTCTGGATGCAGGGACTTGCATTCCTCCAGACACAGGGATAGAGGGAAGTGCATCCCTCTGGACACAGGGAAGTTCGTCCTTCTAGGCACAGAGATGGAGGGATGTGTATCCCTCTGGACACAGGGATAGAGGGAAGTGCATCCCTCTGGACACAGGGATACAGGGAAGTGCATTCCTCTGGACATAGGGATGGAGGGATGTACATCCCTCCAGACACAGGGATGCAGGGAAGTGCATCCGTCTGGACAGAGTGATGCAGGGAAGTTGGGACAGCTGCAATGGATTCCATCAAAGCTCCATCTAGCTCATGTCTCTAGCAACAGTCAAAAGCAGGTGCCCAGGATGTAGGACAAGCATCTCTGCTACTGCTCCCCTTTTCCTAAACTCTCAGGCATCACCGTGCATCCCTACGGCAGACCGGGTGCTGTTGTGGGCAGCCCACATCAGTGTCCCTCCCAGGAGTGGATCTGCCTGGGCTTCTCTTGAAGCCATGGAATTGTTCAGTCCTCAAAGCGTACTGCAGCAGGAAGTTCCTGGCACACTGAGCAGAGCTTCTTCTTTTGGCTTCCCAGCCCATGAGTTCTTTTGATGTTCCTGAACTCTTTGGCTGGAGCAACCACTACCCTCCAGCCACCTGGTTCACCATCACACCCCTGCTTCACTATCTCCTTTCCAAGCTGAAGCTGAATGTAGGACTAAACCCTTCCAGATCCCTTCCCTGAGCCTCATCCCAGTCTGCAGTAGCCATTTGCAGGCAGAGGTTCCTCTGTTGATACAAATCCACACTGCAGCCCTCTCTACCCATATGTAGGCTTGTCTGTGCCCACTGCTCAGGGGAGGGAAAGAGAAGACTGCTGAAGTGCAGCACTCTGGTTCCCAGACAGGCCTTCTGCAGAGTGTGCACCCGCTGGAGAAGCTCTGCTCCTCACTGGGAGCTTGTCCTCATCTGCTTTTCTAGCTTCCCAGGAGCTTTTCTGTCTGGAACAAAGACTCAAAACTGTTTCAGACTGACACCCTCCTTCTTTTGCCAGTGCTCTACGAGTCTTCCAACACTGCTGTAGGCTGCCACGGAGCTGCAACACTCACATGGAATTTGGCTGCCCTGGACCTTTCCCAGATGGCCACAGGACATGGCATGGAGGAAGGGGTTCAGGAAAGGCACTGAATTTCATCTCCACTCAGGGATATGGGGCTGAACCTCCTGCCTTGCACCTCATCCTGCAGCTGTGCCCTCCCATGGTCTCTCACAAAATGGTCCTACCCTACACAGGTGAGAATTCATTTGCACACCCAGCACCAACTGCAGGGACAACTTTTCCTTGCCCTGTGTCCACCTGGATGCTCTCTTCTGGGCTCTCCAGGTTTTTTGTGGTCCTGGGGCTCACCATCATGCCAATATCTGTGGTGTCATCGTTGCTTTGCCAGCAGCAGTTGTCCCAGTGACCATGCTGGCCAGGATGGTTCTCTGGGGAGGAGGGTGAGGATGGCTTCTCAACGGGATCTCACACTAACTCCACAAACCACCCTTTTCCTGCCATGGACTCTCTCATTCTGATGCAATTTTATCCCTTTTTCTCCGGTGCTGAGGCAGGACCAGACGGTCAGGCCTTGCAGGGAGGGGAGGAGGGGGCAGCAGGGAGCCACCCGATCGATGCAAACCACTTTCCCTCAGCTACGTGCTTTTGCTGCAGGGGCTGCTTAGCTATTAGCGGCTATCGGGTCCCTTTTTGTTTTCATAGCCTGGGGTTGTGTGATTTGAGCTTTTAAGCATTTATCGGAGGCTGGGATGAGGGCAATTGGCCATGGCAAAGCAGCAGGCACTCAGCAAGAGGAGGGAAGCATGGCTGGTGGGGCCTGGGAGCTCTGCACCCCGCTAAGGTCATGCCAAATGACATCTGGGTGCTGAACCACTCTTGTAAAATGACCGTGTGAGGTCATCCTGCTGTCTGCTCCCTTGGAGTCCCTACATCAGCAGCTTTGCAACTATTCCCACCTCGGGATGTGCCTTCTTCTGGCTTGGTCTCAGTTGTTGCCCCAAAACCGCTTCTCTTCCCAAGGCCACAAGTTGTCCCATCTGCCCCAAACTGCCAATCCTTCTACCTCTGCCCACCCTCCAGGTCTTTGCATGTGAGGCCCAGATGTTGTGACCCATGTCCCGTAGCTCAGCATGGCTCTGCAACAGGATGATTCTTCATCACCATGTGCAATTTCTCCATGTGTGAGGTCACCAAACCACATGCTTCACATCCTGGGGACAAGCCAAAGTCATGGTCCAAAGGATGATAACATTTGGGTTCTCAACCTTTAGTTTTCCAACATTTGGAAGGATCTGGAGTTTCTGGTTAGGAAAGCTCATGTTCCCTTCACAGACAGCTTTTGTTGAGGGCCATCTGCAGACCCAGAGCCTGTCTGTAGCCCTTCCCAAACCCCAACCCAGGCATGAGGTGGCTCTGTCTTTGTGAGCACTGCTCACTGTGGACTGTCTGGGATCACCTGCCCAGCCTTGGAGTGTCCTTCAGCCCAGATGATTAACTTCTTCCCTGCTGCCACAGCAGCCACAGCACCTTCATGCATACAAGTCTCCCCCAGTTTTGGGTCAAAATCTTCTCCTTCTGTGCACTTGTTCAGATGTTTCTCTGTCTCTGACCTCTCCTGAGCAACTCTACCTCAATTCTTCATTCCCCAAAAGCAGCTGTCTCTCTCTGAATCTCACTTAGCCTGAAGACTCCCCGGGGCAACCCTGGCTTCCTATGAAAAGCACGCATGGTAGCAAGCATTCAACCAAGTGACAATGGGTTGGAGTCATTGTCTTCTGCCTGTGACACACACAACACAACTCACAGGCTCCTTGAGAGATGAGATCAGGCCGTCAGAGCCTCCAGGCTACTCTCCAGAGATGCCAGGGTCCTCCACTGCAAAAGGCTTTCCTCCCACAGCCTTTCCTGCTGCAAACCCTTCAGGGGAAGAGGCAGGACCTGGTGAGGAGATGTAAGACTGTCTCTCCACATTACATCAACCACCCGCACAAGCTTGTGCCTGGGCCATGCTACAGGAGCTTCCTACATCTTCCTCCACCTCCACTTCTACCTGCTAATGGAGCCCCAGGAGACCACAGGCTGCCAGCTGTGGAGTCAGTGGCTCAGTGGCAAACAAACCTCCAAATTGGTGAAGACAACATCAGCCTCCAAATGAAAATGTGTGGCTGGATAGAGGGAAAAGTAGCTGTGTGTAAGCCAGGAGGGTGGGCCATGTGGCTGGCACCCAAAGGTATGCAGAGGAGATGGTGTCTAAGGTGAGCAGGGGGAGAGGATGAACATCTGGATAGAAATGAGGTGCGTGAGAAGTGCATGCAGCTGGAACAGGAAGGTAGCTCTCCTAAGTGGTAAAGCCTGTGTGATGTCTATGATGTGCAGGGCTCCTGGAGGTCCAAAGTGTTGTCTTTCCTGTTCCCAGGAGCTGGAAGGGTTGTTGGTGTAGTCCCCTTTGTGCTGGACATGATATGCTGCACATGAAAAAAATCTGTAACTTCTTCCAGTTTCTGTGACCTCTCAGGTTTCTTCCCCAACTCACAGGTTTCTCCTTCACTTGCTGGTATGACAGGCCATGATGGTGTCCCATTGCCTGTCACCACCTGCCCTAGGAGAAGCCCTCTGACCCTTCCACTCAGCAGACCCTTGGGCATGGTGGCTCATCTCCAGAAGCCCCTTCCTCCCGGTCATCTTATCCCCTGCCGTGGCACACAGACAGAAGTCTGAGCAGGGCAATGTGGGGCTCAACCCTGCACTGATTCCCCAAATCCACCTCTTCCTCCCACCACAGACCAAGCCACATGAGGGTCCTCCAGTGTGGACACAGGCATTAGATTGCCTCTTCTGCCTCCTTGCAAGCCCAGTTAGGGAATGGACACAGGGCACCCTGCCACCAGCCCTTCAAAGCAATGGGCTCTGTCACAACAATGTGCATTTTGTCACCCCTTGTCCCATCAGAAGGCTCGACAACCTTCACAAACCTCTGCAGACAAGTTCCTCAGCACCAATACTTAGAAACATTCTCCTCCTTTTCACTTTCCATTTGTCTTTGGATAGTTCACACTCCCTAAATGTGCTGGGGATGGGTAAGGTAAGAAAGGAAGGAGGTCTCTCTCCTTTGCTTTTGCTGGCCTAGCAGAGCCCAGCTCTTATGGTGTCTCCTAAGACACACCAAAGATGGCCAAAGGTTTCTATCTTGATATAACCTTGCTCACGTCCTGAGCTGCCACACCAGGTATGTCACCTCCCACATACCTGATGTGCTCGTTCAGGTGTCCTGCTCCACCAAATGTCTCCTTCTTACAACCAGAAATTTCACCTTCTTCCAGATCGTATCCACCCAATATCTTCTGAAGAGGGTGCAGAGCCTCCTCTGCCTGCCCACCCCTTTCCTTACAGTCCAACCTTCTGCTCCTCTGTGTCCATTGCTGTATCCTCACTTACCTCCTTGCCTTTCTACAGCAGAGGGTCTGCACCACAAGCACTTCCCTCAACCCTCCCCATCCACTTCTTCATGTCCCCATTCCATGCTTCCTGCTTTCTTCAGGGTCTTTCCCATCCTCTCCTCTCTTGGTCCAGCTCCTGGTAGACAACGTTCTGGCTTTGCTCGTGTGATGGATGTGGCTCCTTTCCTGCAAAGCTGCTTCTTAGGCAGTTGGCCCCTGCTGAATGGGGTTACTCCATCCCAAGACACAGGACTTTGCACTTCTCTTTGCTGAGCTACCCAGGTCACCCCCACCCTTTTTCTCCAGCCAGGAGCTGCACTTTTCCTCACGCAGCACAACCCTGAGCAGTCCAGCCAGTTTTTGACCCACCTTGTCATTATTTCTCCAGTTTGGCTATGAGGATACTGCAGGAGACCATGTCAAGGGATCTGATAAGGTCACATAAAAAACATCCCTTCCTCTCCACCTACCCAGGCAGCCGGCCATCTCCTTGCAGAAGGCAGTCATGCTGCTCTGCCCCCAGTACATCCACCCTGGCACCTTCCCATGACTCATGAGGCTGGAGAAGACTTTGAGGAGGGCTTGCTTCACAGCCTTCCTAGAGCCCAAGATAAGGTTGGTCCACCCTGGGCGCTCCCTGATAGGTCTGAGCTGCTTGTGCCACAGGGCACCGTGGCCCTGCAGGGACCCCTGCATGTCTCAGCAGAGCATGGGGTGGAGAAAGCAGTGCTTGGAGGATTGATTGCCTGTCTCACAGTTGACCCTCCTGGGACTTTCTGAGATGGGTCAGTGTCCCCAGTGGCTTCCCAAGCGGAGACCTGCCAGCAGCAGCCACCTAGCCCTCATCTGGGGTAATCACATGCAGCCAAAGAGCCTTTCTCTGTGGATCCTCGGGACACAGACCTACTAGAAGACATGCTCATTTACTCCCTCCCTCCTGCTGGACCCGCTTGCCAGCCCGGGAGGGAAGGGGAGGGCAGGAGAAGGGACCACAGGTACAGACAGAGTACACCCCTCTTCCTTCTTGGCTGGGATCCTGGCTCTCACAGGGAAACCCCATTCCCCAGGGTTAGGGGACAGGTCTGATTTTAGCCAAAACATGGCCAAGATGGGGCAGTGATTTCAAACACCCCTAGGAAAGGTGTGTGTGTGTCACAACTCTGTGCCAACAGCTGGGAAGATGTGGACTCCTCCCTGCTCCCTCCTGCCAACTCACGGCACTGGCTCCAGCCAGAGATTTTAGGAAGCAGCCACTTCAGGAAGTGCTTAAATCATGACAAGGTCTAACCAGCCACCAAGGAGCTGCCACCTGTGAAGGACTGGGTATATTTAAGGTAAAAACCAATACACCAAACTGCTGTCGGGGTGGTGACGCACCCATCTGGCAGCAGCACCAGTGCACTTTGCTGACCACATCCATGAAATCCAGCCCGTTGTAAAACCCGTTTCAGTGAGGAATCTCCCCTGTTTCTCCCTCCCTGTCCTTAGGTGAGTGCAAGCAACTCCACCTGCTAAATAAAAAAAAAACCCTATAAATAAATAAAATTAAAAAAAAAAAGTCGGGGGGAGATGGTTTGCTGCTGGTTGGGAGAGCTTGGGAACAGCCGGGAAACTGCAAGGTGGGAGAAATGATGGGGATGGACCCCAGTGAAGGTGTGGGAAGTGAACCAGCCCAAGCCCTCTCGTGAGGGATGGGAGTGCCCTGGCTCTGGCCAGCAGGGAGGGAGACCCGCAAACTCCGATGGGAGAGACACTGGGATTTTTCCTGGGCAAGAGAGAACATGTTCCCAGCAGTGAGAAGGGATGCAGGAGGGACACGGCCCTGGGAGGAGGATAGCCAGTGGGGACCCCAAGCACAGCAGGCAGCTCTCCTCTTTGCAGGGGGTTTACAGGCAGATTTCCCTCCAAAACCACATATTTAGTCTCAGGCAGGAATATTTGCAAAGCTGTGGGCTCACCTGCCTCTCAGACTCTGCCTGTTCCTTGATAAGGGGGTTCAGTTGTTTGGTTTTGGGTTTTTTTTAAATGCAGATCAAGGTGGCTCCCAGGGTGATGCTGCCTGCTGGTCTTGTCCCCTGTGTTTCCAGCTCCTTCTCCCCCCAAAAAAAATAAAAGGCAGGGTGGTTCAGCCCCTGGCCCCACAGCATGGGCAGCGTTTGGGCTGTGGGATGGAGACAGGGGCAGAGGGATGTCGCTGAGGGCAGAGGCTGAGATGCCAAGCGGGCAGGTAGCACTTGGGCCATGAAATCACCCAGCCAGGTCTGTACTGGCCAAGGAATGACCAGGAGGAGTAATAACGGCCTGAGGCAAAGCCACCGGGAACTTTACACGCTGGGATGTTATTAGCTGGTGCATAAAGTGGGGAAGGCAGCTCATTAACCCGTGCTGTGCCATGGGACCACAAGAAATGGCTGTGCAGCTGCATTTCTGTGAGTCCCAGGCTACCCAGCACAGAGCACCAGATAGTTCCTGGCCGGGAACATTGGGAGCAGCCACTGTGACCATCCTTGAGATGCCCATGCAGGAATTGGGGTGACTTTCTGCTTCCCTCCTTTCCAGCCTGGGTCCCCCTCCAAACTGCCTCTGTGTTGGGCAGCGGTCTGGGCGTCTCTAGGAACAGGGGAGAAGACACCCCAAGGGGATAGGGCAGGGGGAGTAACACATCCACGTCCTCCCATCTTGGATTTTTTACAGAGGGAAGCCTCAAATCATCCACATGGAGATGGGGAGAGGGATATGGGGAGAGCAGGCAGCACCTGATTGATGCCTGAAACATCTCCCCATCCCAGTCCCACGGTTTGCCCCCACTGAGATACACATCTAGGGCTTACTGATCCAATTTCCTTCCCTCCCTCTTTTCTTCAGGACCTAAGAAGGCTCTGACTGCTGTAAACTGTTCCTCTTTATGTGACCTCTTGATTTAATTGCTGAAATTACTGTAAACATGCATTCTCTGGTGTGAGGAGGTCTATGCGTCATTGACACCATTAAGCACCTCAGTAACTTATCTGCTCCAACAAGCAGTTCAGTTTGGGTTTTGCTTCCATTAAGAAAAATTTAGAGGGAACAAAAACCCTACAGATAACATAGCTAATAGAGCCTTACTGCCGATTTCCACCCCTTCACCCTGCTTGCATTTCTTTTTTCACAATGGCAAACGTTTATCATGTCTGCCAGCCTGCAGAAAACAAGTGCCCTTCTTGATTATTATACGACAGCAGTTGTTGCACAGTAATAACCCGGTAAATGCGTTCGAAGGAAGGAATCGGTGCCCTGTGCCCACCCAGGCTGGTTCCTCACATAGTTTGCAGCAAGAAGAAAAGTCAGACCCCTGCCGCCCACCACACCGTCACGGGGGAAACTGTCCAAAAGCCGCTGCGAGCTTTCTACCGTGGGGGACACTCGTGGGAGCAAACTGCCAGCGCGTGGGGTGGGACGTGTCTGCGGGGAGAAGAACCCAAGCAGAAAGGTCCCCTCTGAACCTCTCCAGTGCCGAGCGCCTTCTCTAAGAATCACAGAATCATTCAGAATGGAAGAGACCCTTGGGATCATTGTGTCCAACCATCAGCCCCACTCTACAAATTCCTCCAACACCACATCTAAACGACTCTGAAACACATTCAGGGCTGGGGACTCAACCCCCTCCCTGGGCAGCCCATTCCAGGGTCTGACCACTCCTCCTGGGAAGAATTCTTTCCCCATGTCCAGCCTAAACCTACCCTGGTGCAGCTTGAAGCCATTCCCTCTCCTTCTATCACTAATTCCCTGTGAGAAGAGACCAGCACCAACCTCTCCACAGTGTCCTTTCAAGGAACTGTAGAGAGCGATGAGGTCTCCCCTCAGCCTCCTCTTCCTCCAACTAAACAGCCCCAGCTCCTTCCATCGCTCTTCGTAAAATTTATTCTCCAGAAGGAGCTTGCAAAAAGAAACGGGCGAGTTGAATCCAAGAGCATCACTTCGAAATGATTGCCTCCCAGCACCCAGCAGTTTCTCTTCTGCCCATTTCCATACACACCCCCCTTGCTGGGTACCAGCTCCTGACCCCCAGCTGCAACACAGTACTGGGATTTCCATGGGACAGCTGGGCCTTTTTTTNTTTTTGCTTTTTTTTTTTTTTTTTTTTTTTTTTTTTTTTTTTTTTTTTTTTTGAGAACGCAAAACCGATGGGATAAAGCAGCTTTCAACAGGGGGAATGTTTTCCCCCTCCAGGCCCTTGGTGCCTCCTCATTCCCGCAGTGTCCCCCCAGTTTCACCCCCTGCCCGCCCCGTCCAGCCCCAAAACAGATGGAAATGTCAG
>VXBJ01003869.1:268223-295606 GCA_013400055.1 Nycticryphes semicollaris | reverse complement strand
CCCTGTTCAGCCCCAGCTGGGAAGAGTCCCCTTTGCAAAGGAGATTCCAGTGCGGGATGGGCATTGGCGGCAGCGGGCTGAGCAAAAGTGCTTTGGAAAGTTATTTGGGAATTCTTTTTTGCTCCTTTGGGAAAGGCAAAAGGGGAGTCCCAAGCTGGCTGGCTGGGACGGGACAGTAGCTGGGTGGGAGATAACTGGGAGCAGCCAGACAGGAGCCAGGGGCTACCAGACCCTGACAGCGGGAAATATAGGCAAAGGGACCTGCGGTGGGTTCAGGATGCTCTGACAGCTCATGGCGTTGGGGTTCACAGAGAGAGGGGCTGATGCTGGGCTCTGCCAGACCCAATCTCCCACACACCCCACTGCCATCCTCAACTCCGACTTGCAAAGGCACTGAAAAANAGGAGGACTTACCTGCACCGCAGGACTCCTCTTCCCCTCGCCGCGGCTCCGCTCTGCCTGATGTTCACTCTGTGAAAGTGGGAAGCGTTTTAGATCATGCAGTAGGTTATATATTGTCTGCAAGTCTGGCCCTAGGGCGTCCATCAGTTGGTCTTGCTTTGCTCCTGCCCCTATATGGAAGATGCATCACATGCTCCGCAGCTCCCAGCGATCAGCCTGGCGAAAGGGGAAAAGAAGAAGGAGAGGAGAAAAAGGGGAACTAAAAAAAAATAAAAAAATAATAAAAACCCCAAAATTGAAAGGATCTTCATCATCATGAAAGAAGCAGAGAGAGAATTTCTCAGCGGAAAACCCACCAGCCAGAAATCCCTGCCTGCTCCGAACTTTCCCTGCTCTCCTTTTGTTATCCCTGGCTCCCAGCGGCCCCCCTTTCATCTGCTGTTCAAGGCCGGCGAGATGTGAAGGCGCCTTCGCCTTGATCCCGCGCCTGCCTCGCTGCCCGGCAGGTGAGGGGATGCAGCTTCGCTTCCGAACACTGCCGTCCACCCGCACCTCCCGGAGGGCAAAATATTCATCCCACCTCAGTAATGACCCCGGAGCTGTCAAGGCTGGGCAGGGATGGGGTGCTCTATCCCGCCGCCCTTCCCTGAAGGTGCCTGGAGTCCAGGTCCTGGGGCATGGGGCCCACCAGGCTGGTGTGAAGCTGCCGAGATGGCGTGTCCTGGAAGAGCTCTGTATGGTGCTTGGGACGAGGGTACCAGTCACCCATCCAAGGGAAAGGGGTGAAGGTGGGCAGCTGCTGGCACGCAGTCAGGCGTGCGTGGATGTCCCAGCCACCACCTTAGTGGGGACAGTGAGAGTGGGCGGGCAGGAGGCTGCTGCACCTACTGTCCTGCCAGATATCCCCCATGGTTTGAGGACATTTCTCCAGCAGGAGGGTGCATGCCAGTTTGTGTGAAGCTGGGGGGGTGCGGATTGTGGGCAAAAATTCCCATATCACCACTTTCTCCATCAAATTTGACCTGTTGGCTTCTCAGCCCTTGGTACTGCTGCCACCATCTCACCAGCTCCCCATAGCAAAGCACCAGTCCTGCTTCTCTCCTCACCTTCTGTGCCTCCCAGCTGGGAACCAAGCGGGACACATGGGTCTCCTGGTTTGGGTAGGGCATTGGGAATGCTGAGCTGGAGTTTCTCTGGGAAAACATGTCCCAAACAATGTCTCTGAGCCAGCAGAGGAGTTGTCCTCCCAGCACTGTGGCTTCCAGCAGCCATGGGGTGACCTGGCCTCCCCAAGAGCCTCTTCTCAAAAAGGGCACATCAAGGTAATGATGTCCCTCCCAGATCCAGAATCTTCCTTAGAGCATACCATCTCCTGGTGGACTTGGTCACGTACTTGGTCACAGACTAATCATTTCTCTGTTCATAATTGCAGGTTCCTGTTTTTCTTATGAATATGGGGCTTCCTTTTTCAAATGTTTTTATTTGTGTTTTTTTAAGGTTCAAAATCAAAGAGTTTTTCATTCAAAACTTGTTTTGCTCCCTTCTCAAAACATCCCGCCCTGGATTGGCTGGGCCAGCCCACAGGTCCAAGACCCTGCCTGCAAACCTGTATTTTTCCTGACCTGCATTTCCACCTCCTTCAAAAATATTTGGGAAAAAAATAGCATTGTGCTACATTGCTTAACTGAAACAATTCTGGAACCTCACGAATGCTCACAGCTGAATGTGGGAGAGGGACCGTGCATCTCCAGCTGACACAAACATGGGGAATTTTCTCTTTGAGGTGGTATCTGATAGGATTATCTAGTTACATGGCATCTGGAACTGAGCCCCATGAGGTGGTGAGCAAAGATTTCCTTCTAACCATCTCAGGAGTTGAAGGGCGCAGGGTCAGGCTGGTAATGTGTCTTCACAGAACGGTCTGTCTGGGCCAAGACATCTAGCAGGGGTTGTGTCTACTACCTTTGGTTCATCAGAGCTGGACTGAGTGGGTGGGTCCATTTCAGCCTCTTAAGGTTTTCAGCGACTCCTTCAGCAATCCTGAACCTGCAGTTCTGTTGATGGAGTTTTTTGGTGGATCCATGCTTTTCCTAAGATTTTGCCCCACACGGAGATGCTTTGCTAGCTTTTGCCCTGGGTGTGTCCCATATTCCCTCCCAGGCTCACCATCCAATCTCAACAGAAACCTTCATCTCATGCTGATGCCAGCTTGGCACGACCTCCCACTAAGCTGGAGGTGTCCTTGCCCAGACAGCAGAGCTACCCTCAGCCTTAAAGGTCAAAGAAAACACACTTCCAGCACACACAGACACACCCCGTGTCTGTAACCTACTGCCCACTTTCAACCCCTACACAACCTTCATGACTACCTTGATGGGAGACACCATTCTTGTTGCTGAAGGACCCAGGGAAGCTGAGTCCTGGTGCAAACTCACACTTTCTCTGTGTCTTGCTGAGCAGGATCCTACTCAACAAGCTCATGCTGCTCCAAAAGGATGGGAACAGGAGTCAAGTGATTAAAGAAATCAAGTCCTTGTATTTATGAATGGCTCATGAAGACTTTGGAAGGGGATGGGTGAGCAGACCCACTCAGGCACTGCTGAAATGGGAACTCTACCAGGAGTTACTAAATACAGAGAAATCATGCCTGGTTCATCAAGTCCCTCAGCTCAGAGTCCCTCCTTCAGAGTCCCAAACCTTGTCAAAAGTTTAGAGAGTATCCAAGAGAAGTCTCACAGAAGTTTGCTCTGCTTTTGTTCTGTCCGCTGGGTTTCTACACCCGGGTCGGACACCACACAGAGACCTCAGTGGAAGGACTTGTGGCATGACCCTGTGCAGCCACCAGGTTCAAACACTGAACAAGATGGGAGATGGGAAAGTCTCAGGTCAGTTCCAGAGGGGCCCAAATGATATTCTGGAGGTCTGGTTCAAACTTTTTGTTTCACTTTTGGGAAGACCTATTCCCTTGACCTCAACCTTCTGCAAGTCAGATGGACAATTAACAGCTGTGGATATCTGGCTTTTGGAAGTAAGTTTTTTTTTTCTCTGAGGACCAAAGGCAGGACCAGTTCCCATTCCCATGGAGTCTGGCATCCAGAAGATTTTTTTCTTCTGCCCAGAGCTAAAGACCATTTCCTCCGTTTTGCTGTCTGTCCAATGAAAGTCCCACCAGAAGAGTTTTGTTGAAGGCCTCAGAGTTGAATACCTGGGTGCCTACGGGTCGATGCATAGGATAGGTGTGCTTAGTTGGGACCTCAAACTATGAGTCCCAGCCTGGCTAAGGGCAGAGGGTGTAGCTCTCAGAGGAGCCAGCCTTGTGTAAGTCAGCCTTGCCTTTGGTGTTGGCCTCAAGCTGGGGAGAGGAACCTTCACACCTCCACAGGAAATGCCAGAGTCCTGTTATGGCACTTTGCCCCACCACAGTGCACAATACTGGGGTGGAAAGATGGGGGGAAACCCCCTGCCAAGGAGGGTAACTTACTATGTGGGTCATGGGTGATGGAAACCATCATTGGTGATGAAGGCCACCATAAGTGATGGAGAAGATAGAGGCCTGAAGGGACTGGTGCTGCAAAGTCTATCAGCTTTTGCTGTGACAGAGGAGCTCAAGGGGCTGGAGGCAGCTGCTCTGACAGAATGAAATTGGAGCCCGTATCCTTCCCTCCTGCAATTAAAAAGGCGGAAAAGGGGAAGAGAGCAGCTTTGCTGGTGACCTTTCCCTCTTGCAAATCTCAACCCACCTCGCTTCATACACCAGCATCAGGAGCAAACAGCCGGGCTGGGACCTGGCAGACCAGTGGTGGCACAGAACTACCCAAGGAGGTTGGCCACGCGTGTGTGTTTGTGTGCACACCAGAGTGCTTGCTTTCTTCCAGCCTGCAGGCTGCTCCGGGGAGGGGGAGAGGGAAGGGGTTAGCTTGCCAGCTTCTCCCGAGGTCCACTGAGAGGTGTCTGTAGGGCTCATCTCGAAGAATGTCAGAGTGCATGTGCTCCGCGAGACGGCCTTTCAGAAGGCATCAGTCCCGCTGTCACGCAGTGGACCACAAATAGGGAGTGACAGCTGTCTCCGTGTGCACCATCCATCTGTGGCAAATGTGTCAGCTAGCTGAACACTCCCGAGGAAACTGCTACGGAGCTGGAAGAGGAGGAGGAGGAGGAGGAGGAGGACGAGGAGAAGGAGGAGGAGGAGAGGGAAAGGGGGAGAGAGAGTGAGAGGAAGGGGGGAAAAAAAGCAGCAGCAACAGGGCTGAAGACCAGCAACACGTTAACTCAGCAAGGCCAAGGGTCCTAAACGATCTTGGAAGAAAGAGGCAAAGGGCTGTTGCGTGGTGGGCACCTCCACTGCTCCAACAGCCCTTTAGTCTCCCAATTCAAGAACCTCAAAGTTCTCAATAAATGTTAAAGATGCCATGAAACTGTCCCCAAAGGTGGCATTATCAGAAATGGTACCACAGTGGAGGGAGGAGGACAAATGGACCTGTTCAAGACCATAGTTGAAAGTGTAGCAGACCTGGGAAGAGGATGCAGCAGTCCCAATGTCACCCCAGCTGCTTTCTGGCCAAGGGATGGGTCAGGGGTTGAAGACACAGTGAGACAGTGTAGCTATTCCCTTTTCTCCTCCTGCAGATACCATCCTCTCCATTTCTCCTTTCCCCTCTTGATGTTTCCATCACACTGAACTCTTCATCATGGGTGAATTTGATGCTGGTGGGAAATCACAGCCATGGGAACTGCTCTTGTTTTACTGTTCTTCTGAAGCAGGCGCCACGTGGCTAGCAGAGAGAAGTCACAGCTTCCCTTGGCTTTCTCCACTCATCCCACTCAATTGTGCTTTAAGAGGTGATATCTTGGGCTGGAAGAGACTTGATACTTCTAGACCACTCACTCACTCTTTAGATGATACCAAGAATGTCAATTCACCTCTCCCAGCATGTGGTTTTGATGCTTTTCCAATAACACCTCTTGAGATCTTCTATCACAAATGTACCGTGGACTCAAATCAACCTCAGGATTGTTGTACCAAATTTGAGGAGCTCCCTACTAATGGATCCATGAGCTAGAGTCTTCCTAATGGAAAGCTCCTTGGAGTATTACCTGTGTAACCCGAGAAACCAAGGAACTGGAAACCCCAGGCCACCAGCAATAGCTGCCCTGGCAGAGACATGTCTTCATCACCAGCTTGGCCTTGAGAATCAGCAACAAGCTGAGTGTTTCTGCAGCTGAAAGCCCAGTCTTAAGTTTTGGACAAAAACTGCGTGTAGTTGTGTTTGGAAGGGGGCAGAAGAGTTACCTCTTTCTGGTGGAAGTAGGAGGACTGAATTAGAAGAAAGGTGCACAGGAGATCAAGGTCTTTAGGTCTTTTTCTGTAGATACCTCTACATGATGGTCTCAGCTCTGGATTACAAATTTCACTTGATAATAGTAACTGGGTTGTTTCTGGTCATGGATAGGAGCCAAGGAACAATTTAATTTCCAGCAGAGAGGAAACTTCACCAATGCTAGGTCATGGGTCGTGTAATGGTAACAATATCAGTTTCCCACCTCAGGCCTCAAACTTCGGCCAGACATCTCCTCAAACCTGGGGGGATTTCCTGCCGGGAAGGGAAGGGAAGGGAAGGGAAGGGAAGAGAAGAGAAGAGAAGAGAAGAGAAGAGAAGAGAAGAGAAGAGAAGAGAAGAGAAGAGAAGAGAAGAGAAGAGAAGAGAAGAGAAGAGAAGAGAAGAGAAGAGAAGAGAAGAGAAGAGGAAGAGAAGAGAAGAGAAGAAGAAGAGAAGAAGAAGAGAAGAAGAAGAGAAGAAGAAGAGGAGAATATTCAGTTGGAAGGGATTGACAGTGATCATCTAGTCCAGCTGTGGTCGTTTCAGTCATTCAATGTCAGGAGCTGGGAATTACAGCAATCCAAATCTCCTTTTTCCTCTGAATTCACTGTATTTTCAAGAAAAACTTTCCAGCAAAGGAGGCATGAAATCCCTGGCACTGGTTAGGACACGCCGTACATCTCCCTCACCAGCACAGTGCTGGCGAGGAAGCCCCCAAAGCGCAAGCAGTGACATTTCCATGTTGGCAGCCCTGTGGAGCGGGCTGGGGATGCTCACGGGAGCAGAGGAGCAGAGCAAGGAGGGCACCGGGCTGCCCCAGGGAGAGGATCCCACCAGCTGAGAAAAGGGAGAGCCACCACAAAGATCAGTGATCTCAATGGCTTATGCAAAGCCACAGCAGATGCTAAAAGCTCAATGCAACTGGAGCTAATTACAGCTAGTTGCCGTTCAGTTTAGATGCCAGAATAAGCAACATAAAACACTCCTCCTGTTGGATTTGAACAATAATCCCTCCAGTAGTGTTTATTTTAACATTGCTTATCAGCAAACCGAGCAGTAAATGTAGCCATAACCACTTGTCTAGGAGACAAGAACCTGTCAAGCCCAAAGCTGGTGAAAGGCATTTCCATAGAGAAAACATGGCAGACACTCAGGGAATTCCCGGCTGGTTTCCAACACCCAGAGTGGTTGGAGGAAGATAAATCCCTAAGTTGAAGGAACTGAGCTACCAAAATCTACATTTGTCTGAAGAACAGAGACGGGACAAAAGCATTGAGAAAGCTAAACTGTTCATAGGAGGGTTACTCCTGCGTTTCTTAGCCAACCAAGGACAGCTGGAAATCAGGGCAAATGAGTTAAAGAAAGCTGTGGGATAAAAATTATCCAAGGAAACGTGGGAAGGTGAGAGCAGAAGCAAATATAGTCCCAGCATAAGCTGTCACGGGTAATAGAGCATCACGAATCAGGCTCTAAACAAGTGACTTCTTCCCATATCATTAAAATTGCAGCTTCTCTGATTGCCTTGCTGACATGCAGATGCTGGAGTGCTTCATCTCCATCCTGTTCCCATTTTGAACACGTACAAATGGTTGCATTAGGGACAAAACACAGGAGACTCAGGCGGGATCAGATCAGGGTGAAGCTGCTCACTCCTCGGTCGAGCCCTCAGAGATGTTTCAAAGAGCAGACACATAGGTCTTCCAGCGACTTCCGAAAGAGCAGCGAGTGGCATCTAAACGTGGGTATGGAAACTTGGAGGACAGAGTGGAAGAAGGAGGACAGTGTAGTGGCATTCGAGAGGAAAGTGTGCCATTAATTCAATAAAGTAAGAACTGCTCTAATCAAAGCCATCTGGGACACCAAATTGAGCAAATCTGAGTAGTGAAAAATTGGAAGCTCAAGTCTTCATTCTGTTTGTGGGAAGTTGCTCTATCTTGTACATATATCAATATGTCGTTATCACATATCTGTCTGCTTTAACTTATACATACACCAAACGTAGCCAGAATTACTTCATAATAAAATCTGGGCAACCAAGACCACCAGAGGATATATACTTGCCCAGAAAGCACATTAACAGCGTGTCTGCAACATGCTCAGTGACTCAGAGGGAGGAATTTTTGGCTTCATTTCTGGGATTGGTCCCTTCAAACCCCTCCAGGAGGACAGAAGCTGTGAGAGGCTCCACACAGTCTGTGTTGTCCCAGTTCAGCTCACCTGAACTTGCACCATCACTTGTTACCACGTCTTCCAAAAGATGAGGCTGGACAGAGAGACCTGAAGCATTTTTTACCCATCTGATCCTCTGTTTCATCGCTGTTAAATGCTTTCACAGATGTCCTGGTTGCCACAGGTCTTTGGTTGGCAGTGTTTCATGGGGGAACGTGACTTGCATATCAATAACCCTCCTCTTGGCAGGTCTTTTAACTGCATGCTCTTCCTTTCTCCTCAAAACTCTCCAGGGACTGAGCTTTGGTCTGTGTTTGGTGGCCTGGCCATTTTCTCGGTGTCTGGTAGAGATGGAGCCACCAGTCTGCAGAACTCTCACTGGAGACAGAGGTGGTCCTGCTGGGATGTTCCCACCATTTGCATTGAAGCCCAGCCCTCACAGGAATATCTCAGCCTTCTGGATCTTGCCACATATGGTTTTTTGGGAAGCTGCATTTCCCTACCCCAGTAAATATCCAGCCCCCTTTCAAAACTGGGTGTGTGACATGTGGCATGGTCCACTTTGCCCTGCCTTCCCCCTCTGGGTGTATGGATCTCATGCACCTTGGTTTTCTAATGAAGGACCAAGCTGGGGTCTCACCTCCCTTCCTTACAAAGTGTCCTTGCTGAAGGACATCCCTGGCTGGATCCTAGAGTCATACAGCAGGGTCCTATTCCACATGCTCATTTCCAGCCCCTTCTTCAGGGTTCTCCTTGTCAGTCCCAAAGCTACAAGATGAGAAAAATGAAGGCTTGTACTTCTGCATCCCCTTCCATAACTGTTTCCCAGTCAGGAAGCTCTGCAACATCTCCTGTCAGATGCAGACTCAAATGTGTGCCCCTTGCTCCTGTCTTCTGTCCTACACCCAGTTTTCTGGGGACGATGGCGCATGCCAGACACAGGATCTCCAGCCAAAACTCAACGACCCAACCGAAGGCACAGCAGATGGGTCCCTGGCCAACAGCAAGGCAGAAACAAAGCTCGGAGCCCATCACAGACCCCATCCTCCCCAGCTTACCTGCTGCCACCGACAGCCCCAGCCACTGGGACAGGCCCTTGTGATGTCTCACAGTGACAGCAGCAAAGCTGACCTCACACGCAGGAGGGTCCTGCCCGGGGGCGAGGGTGTCTGCTTGATGCAGAGGTTACCCTGCGCTGCCTTATGGAGTCAGGCTGCCTTCAAGAGCCATTAACACCAGGGCAAGGAGAAAGCAACAACAAAAAGACTCTGAAACCATCCCTTTCATGCCTGGGAAAGTCCTCCCTGGGATGGGGGTGCCAAAACATGCAGAGGTAAGGCTACAGACATGAGAGAGACCATCACAGGTGAAAAATAAGAACACACTAAAAAAGAAGCAGAAAAATGGCAGGAGCCTGGGATGGTTTTATCACCCAGGTAAGAAGAAGAAACCAGGCTCAGAGGCTAGTGAAGGTGGTTATAGAAGACATAAAAGGTCATGGTGTGAGCACCTGCAGCCACGTGGCTGCTCTCCTGGATTCACATCCCACCCTCTTCCCACCTTATTCCCAGTCTCTCTCTCCCAGGACACACTCCTGTCCTCCAGCCCCATTCATCCCACCTTGCAGCGGGAACTTCCCACCCCTGTCCCCTGTCATATCCTCTACCCATGGGACCTAGTTGGCCTGATGGTGGGTCTAGAAGATGCCAGTGCCTTCACACAGCAGCATTTCTTTGGAAATATGAGGCAGCACTTTGGGTCTTTCTCTCAGACTAAGCATCACAAAACCTCAACCACTTTTGAGATTTTCACCATTTTTTCCGATTTGGTTGAAACAGGAGCAAGCTGAAGGCTGGGACGGACAGAACTTCCTCCTTTATGGCAGCAAGCTAGAACCACAGCACTACATTTAAACTGGAAAAGGAGCCAGTGAATAAGCAGTTGCTGGGAGCAGGGAACAGGGATGAGCTGGCAGGAGCTGTCAAGTTACTCATTGAACATCAGCACCTGGAGAAGTCAGGGGTTGCTGGAGCTGTACAGCAAGGAATTGGAGAAAAGTCCATGTCAGCTGACACGATCTGGAGAGGACAGGCTTCCTTCAGCTCATCTGACACACTTTTGGAGAAGATGAAGAGGATGAGAATAGCTCTGTGGCAAGCTGCTTTGGAAGAGCCTGGCCTGGTACCAGTCAACGTATTGATTCTGAAAAGATAAGAATAACCTGCTGCACATTGAACAAGCCAAACCCTGGCTTGGGAACATCTCCCAAGCTGGGTCGTCAGCTCTGGCACGTAATCAGAGAATTGCCTGAGTTGGAAGGGACCTCTTGAGATTGATCACCCAATCCCACTCCCCTGCTAAAGCACCCAGGTGGGGCTTGAAGGTCTCCAGAGAAGGGGACTCCACACCCTCCCTGGGCAGCCTCTGCCAGGGCTCTGCCACCCTCACCCCAAACAAGTTCCTCCTCATGTTTACATGGAACTGCCCGTGTTCCAGCTTGTGCCTGTTGTCCCTCGTTCTGTCACTGGGAACCCCTGAGAAGAGTCTGGCTCCATCCTCCTACAACCCACCCTTCAGATCCTTGTGAGCATGAAGAAGGTCTCCCCTCAGCCTTCTCTTCTCCAGGCTCAAGAGTCCCAGCTCCCTCAGCCTTTCCTCACCAGGGAGATGCTCCAATTCCTCCAGCATCTTTGTTGCCCTACGCTGGGCTCTCTCCAGTAGTTCCCAGTCTCTCTTGAACTGGGGAGCCCAGCACTGGAGACAGGATTCCAGTTGTGGCCTCCCCAGTGCAGAGCCACAGTGCAGGAGGGAGAATGACCTCCCTCCACCTACTGGCCACATTCTTCCCTTCGCAGCCCAGGATTCCATTGGCCTCTTGGCCACAAGGGCACCTTGCTGGCAAGTTGTGTCTGGGTTGTCATCTCCTGATCCACCACTCACCTGCTTTTTAAACTGAACATGGAATCCAACAGGAAAACAGCAGAGTTGGAGGCAAATGTGGAGATGTGAGAGCAGCAGTGATGGAGGAGTGCAGGACCCACTCTCCTAATGTAAGGTACCCCAGGTGAACAGCAGGGAAGGAGGCCCCTTGGAACAAGAAGGCTGAGGAAGGTCCAGGTGAAGTTCCAGAGGAGCTCAAAATCTCTCATCTGGGCTGCTCTCAGTGCCCAGTGGGGCCGATGGAGGCACCAACAGTGTCTGCAGGGTGTGGGGAGTGACTTCACTGGCACCCACCGTGGGGGACAACATCCCACACCATACAGAGCTCACCTCCAGTACTGAAGGCAGAGCCCTGGCAACTTCAAAAAACCGAAACATGTACAAGGTTACGGCAAGAGCCGCAGATCGGAGAGGGGTGGGAGAGTGAGCATCCCTTCCGAGCAGCCAGGGGAGAAAAAACATAATCAAAAAAAGCACGTTGGCTAGAAGGTGCTTTACAAAGTATTTATGAGGTGTGCTCTTTAAAAATGGATAAGCTGTGCAGGGAGACTGCAGTACTACGGCAAGCATCAGGGACGAGCAGCTTTGCTGCCCAAGGAAGGCCAGGAGGAGCGACCCTGTGTTTTGGGAAGCAGAATCCACATCGTGTCCTCACTCTTCTGCAGGACCCATTGGGCTGCGGGACCTGCAGTGCCCCCGTGGCACTGGGTAACTCCTGCTCAGCATCCGGAGTGAAAGGGAAAATGTCTTCCAGCTCCTTTCTCCAGGAGCTGGAGCAGCTCCTGACACCAGGCTCACGTCCCACCCATCTTGAGGGACTACAGTGCCCAGGTTGGACCTGCTCCTGGCTCTGCAAGGCTGCAGGGGAGGGCTGGTGTGTGAAAAGTAGAGTAGGCTTGGACACGAAGTGGAGGAGCACTCCGTCTTCAGCAGCAAGATGCTGCAGGCCAGAACTGGCCGTAGGCTGGATGAGCCGAGAATAGCAAAGGAAAGGTACAGCGTGCTTTGGAGGCAGCTGTGGAGGCGGAGGATGAAGAGGAGGGAAGCAGAGTTCTGCAGGGCAGGGATGAAGGTGGGCAGGCTGGGACCAGCGTGGTGGGCCAGCACGGCACCTGGGTGTGCCACAAGGAGACCTGCCCTCTCCTGTCACCCCTCCTGCAACACCTCCATGTCTCAGGTCTCCAGCAGCTGGATCCATCCCCGTGCTGGCACACCCTGGTCCCGCCAGGCTCCGCAGCTCCTGGCACGGCATCGGCGGAGCGAGTGCCACGGCCCATCGTGACGGGCAGCGCGACGCGATGTGATGTGGAACAGCTGGTCGGTGCAAACACAACCTCCCGCAGGGAGCGGCGGAGGAGGAGGGGATGACAACGACGACGACGACAACGACGATGACACGGCATGGCATCCGCGCGGGCTGGGTCCCCCCCTCGCAGCCAGCCGATGGGGTGTGAGAAAAAGAGCAGCGCTGTCAGGGTCCATCAGCCATCCCAGCGCTGACAGCCACGGGGGTAGCAGCAGCGTGGGGAGCCAGGATTGTGGGTTGGAGGGGGACAGTCGTGCCACCTCACCACACCTGGGGATGGGGCAGGGAGCCTAAGAGCAGGGGATGTGCATTTCCCGCTGCACACCTCGCCAGCGGCTGTTCTCACATTTGGGCGAATCAAGCTCCTAAAAGGTGAGGCGAGATCGGCTTTGGGGAGGAGGAAGAGGGTGAAACAAAGCCAGCAGGATCCACCCAGGGCCCCCGTGTCCATGAGGGTGTAGGGAGGGCAGCAGCCTTGCCGGGCTGGATGCTCCCATCCTGTTGCCAGCCACGGGACCATGTAGCCAGGGTCTCTCCTAGAAAGCTGGGACGCTTTGGAAGTCCTTGGGTCAAACCCCTCATGGTGTCCCATTGCAATGAGGCACAAACACGCCATTTCTCTTTGCTTCTCATTCAAACAACCTGCTTGGTGTTGTGGACGAGAAGATGCTTCCAGCTGTAAGAAGACAAACATAGAATCATAGAATGACAGAATGGTTTGGATTGGAAGGGACCTTAAAGCCCACCCAGTGCCACCGACTGCCCTTGAGCCGGGACACCTCCCACCACACCAGGCTGCTCCAAGCCCCCTCCAACCTGGCCTTGAACCCCTCCAGGGATGGGGCAGCCACAGCTTCTCGGGGCAACCTGGGCCAGGCTCTCACCACCCTCACACCAAAGAACTTCTTCCCCACATCTCAGCTCCATCTCCCCTCTTTCAATTTAAAACCATCACCCCTCCCTGATGAAGGAGACATGCTGGTAACCCAAAGATACACTCAGCCTCCTAGCAATCTAGGCAGAGAAGAAAAAAATCAGACATCAGTGGGTGAGATCTTGTCCTCAGCTCAGCGACAAAGCTATGACAGTGCAGGGGTTGTTTCAACAGCCGCTGTAGCCAACGTCTGGAGAAAGCAACAGTTGATAACGCCTTTCTGCAGCTGTGAGATGGAGCTGGAGCTGGTTTTCTGCCTCTGGAGCTGAGCTGGGCCACTTGGAGCATCCCTGAAAATGGTGGTCACACCTGGCAAAAGCCACAGGGAAAATACCTGGAGAGGCCAACACAGTGAAAACACAGCCATGGAGCTGGGAGTGGTGGGCTGTTAGAGGGTCCTGTAGCTCTGCTGCAGGAACGCTGTCACTCCCTCTCCCCCAGGGAAAAGTCCTGGATGGGGACACTGCCACTCATTCATGGACCATTTGAAACAACCCCCAGAAAATGGCCCTTTGTGCTGGGACTTGGGCGGTGAGGAGCAAGAACTGCTTCTCAAGGAGGTGTTGAGTAAAGGGAAAGAAAGTCCATCCATCGCACCCTATCTCTTCTCCATAAAAGCCTCTGCTTACTTGTCCCAGTTGATTCTCCCAAGGATTTGCTCTCAGTTTCCCATGGGGATGGTTTCCAGGCAGGTCTGGTCAGAAATCCCAGGTCACACACATCAGACAACGCCCCAGAAGGCCTCCAAATCTTGTCTGAGGATCCTGGAGTCTTTATTCTGCTTCACTTGGGACCTTCACTGCCACTGGAGGAAATTTAGACTCCAACTGATGTCCCATGAATGCCACCTCCATAAATGGCACACTGATTCCTGCTGCTTCCCTTCCTCAGCAAAATAGTCCTAGGAATCCAGGGAAGTAACAAGGTCCTGCTCCATGCAGGGAGAGCAGACTGGAGGCTTGAGCTCTGAGCCTCCTACCAGGGACCCTCAGCAGCATGGAGACACTGTCTCAAAGCAGAAATGTCCTCATTTATTTGGGTGAATCACAATTGCTGTGGTTGCTGGATGGGCTGAGTGTCCTGGCTGTATCTGGCCAAGCCTGGATAAAAATTAAAATTGTAGGGAGCCTGCATCCAGGCCAGACCAAGCCAAGCCTATGCAGTCTCACCTGGGATCACAATTTCCATGGAAAGGTTGGACATTGAGGCTTCTCCATACCTTTGTCTACTTGCTCTGTCTTTATCATGAATCTTTTCTCCAGGCTAAAGGGTGAAACCCTGTTGAGCTGCCCCATGACAGCCTACCTTGTAGAGATGAGTGTGATGATCCAAAGACCTGAACGATGCAGACCCTTCTTCTGCCAGCCCCTGAAGTGCCTTCAGGCCCACAAGAACTCTCAGTCATTAGAAACTAATTGCCCCAAAAGCGAAAAGCTCCACATCCCATCTCCAGACCCCCAGGCCTTTAGGATTTCTGTGGGCAGCATGAAATTAGTAAATTGTTGTTTGTGTGATTTCCTAGGCCCTTGCCCAAAGGACATTTTTGTTCTGTCATTTAACGTAAACTCCAGGCTTTGAATGCTCAGAGAATCATAAGTAACTGGAAGAAGAAAGGCAAGATGTAAGCAGGTCCCTAGGAGAGCTGCGGGCTCCCCAGAGCGTCTCCAGGCACACAGGTCTCACATGTGGAGCTGAGACCACCACCCTGCTGCAGCACTGACCCGTAGTTAGTTCCTCCTGAGCACATCATTTTCCCCCGAAAATACTTCTTGCTAGGAAAAAAAAAAAAGAAAAGGCCACGATTAACAGCCAAAATTGGTGGGTTTTTTAGTTATAACGAACTGATGGATTTCATGGCAAAACAGGTCTCAACAGATTCTGATCCCTTGGTGTAAATTGGGATGGCATGGTGACATCTCTGCTGGAAGGCTGAGGACATGGAAGGAAAATGCCTATAAGTGCTGGTGAAAGCCCTATTTGCCCCTCTCCCACCTGTTATCTTCTTCATTTCATGGTCACTGCAATTCGGGTACAATCTGGGTGTTTCTAGTACCTTGCTCTGGCCAGTGCTGAATTTAGTGGTCCTGCTATGGGTACAAATAACAAATAACTCCAGTGAAACTGGGAGGGGCAACCATCACTCGAAGCCATTCTAGAAATCAACCCCAAGTGCCGAGATGCTCCTCACGCTGTCCTCAGTTGGGGAAAGATTCTGGCTACACATAGATCTCTGCACCTCCTTCCACCTTCAGACATGAGGCTGTCTGTGCCCCCCCTAGGAGCTCACCAGGTAACTTCCTTCCAGCCAGCAGACCACCATCTCATCCACCATCACATCCCAGCTCTGCAGAAGTGAGACCTGAGATGTGGAGCTCAAGCAGTCAGTGGAAGGCTGACATGGAATCATACGTCTCTGCAACACCAGCTTCTCTTGACCATGAGATACAGCTGGGGAAACCTTTTTAGAAAGCCTGAATGTCCTCACCTCTCCAGACACCTCTCCTTGACTTTGTCCAAAGCTAGAAACTTCCCAAAGGGACAAGCAGACCCTGACACCAATAACGATGATGTGTACTCAGATGGCAGAAAACACAAGAAACATCTCTTTTTCTCTCTGATGTGGTGTTGTCAAAGAAAAGGGAATGACCAACTGGACACACCTGTTATAAAGGAGATCTCCAGCAGGCACAAGTCTCCAACCAGTCAATGGAAATGGAATAATTAACGTCTCCTGGGATGTAGCTCATGAACTTTCAGGTGTTTCCACTTGAGGAAATCAGAATAAACTCATCCCTCAGCAGCAGGGATGGTCCTATTTCTCCTCTGGAGGCTGAAGAGCTGGCAGCAGGTCAGGACTATGGTTTTGGAGACAAGGCTGTGCTGCTGGGAGGCTGGGGATCAAAGTGGCAGGCTCTTTGATGGGTGCTGGTATGGCTGGCTGCTCTGCTGGGACTGGCATTAGTGCAGGCCAGTCTAGGTGATGGCACTGAGGACCTGGGGGAGGTAAGAGCTGTTGTCCCAGGCCTTGATGAGGAGCAGTTCTGGTGTTAGTTCATGAGTTTCAATGTCCCTGAGCATCAATTGCCTTCTCCCTTCCCAATGGAGAGGGGAGTCCCAGCAGTGTGGCCTTGGTGAAGAGCAGCTGATACTAACACATGATTTCACGTGAGTCCCACTACACTGGAGAAGTGCAGAGGCAGCTCTTGAGGACTTCCAAACAGTGCAGGGTGAGGGAGGTGGGAATGGGTCCAGGGGTGCTGCAGGAGATTATTTTCTCTGAGAAGCAGAGGGAGGAGAACAGCAGGCGAAGATACTCAAGGCAGGGGAGGAAGGTGGTGTCCTCTCAGGAACTGTACTCCCAGGTCCAACCTTGTGTTTGTGCATCTTAAGCACACACGTTCTGCCCTGCCTTCTGGCTCCTGAAGGCAAATAGACAGGGGTTGCCAGATTCGCATCCCAGGCAGCTGGTGAGTGGGACAGTTCTCTAGCCAAACTAGAGAGAAGCTGCTGTGTTTTCCCAGCAAGCGTAAAAACAGCCTGGTAAGAGACTCCTCTCTTGACCTTCCTGCAAGCAGTCTCCATCCCCAAGTGCCCTCCCGCTGCCACCCCCACCCTCCGTCCCATTTAGCCTGGAGGTGCCTGGAAAAAGGTGAGGAGCAGGGAGGAAGCTCTCTGGTTCATCGGTCCCATCTCTCCAAGGCACAGTAGGCACCTCGGCACCGTGAGAGTGGCTGGTTGTTATTGTCGGTGCTGATTTCTGTTTCTCCCTGACTGGTTTGGTGGCCCTGTCATTACCAGGTTTCCCCAGCTGCCTGTCAGGGTCCTACTGGCCTCAGCGTTGCCTCAGGCTCTCGGATAACAAACAAGGCACGGAAGAGTTCTTGGGCTTCCACGGCCTTAATTAGCTGGTGTCATTTTAGGGACGTGTGTCCTGCTGGCTGCAAGGAGGCGAAGACAGCTCGGGAGGCATCTTTAAATGCATCCAATTAGAGGGGGCTTTAGAGACGAGCAGGCAGCTCCTGAACGCGCAGGGGCCCCTGCCATAAAACCTCATGTCCTAACTGGAGGCTGGTGGTGGGTTGGTCCTCCCCTGGTAAACACGTTCCTGCCTTCGGCGTGACCTGTCACTGCTGGTGTTCTGCTGGTGCTCAGGGCGTCGCTCCTGATTTTACACCAGCACCACTGATGGCAGAACCAGGAAACCTGCAAGCGAATTTTTAGCGTATGCAATGCTTGGGTAGATGCTGATATAAAATCAGTCTGTTCTCTCTGGTCCTAGAGAAACACTAGTCCTGGATCTCCAAAGGAACTGGTGTAGCCTCTGCCTGGTGTCTCTGGACACAGCATAACTCTCCTGTCCCTTCTTCATTGGCAGGATTAGCCTGTGTGATGACAGGCTGCTCTGCCAGCTTCTCAGCTCGTTCCTTCATGACCATAATCACCTGTTCCTGAGATGCTACCCAGGGAGATACTTTCTTCCTAAGGAGCCATCACACATGCCCGTCCACCACAGGCACCCCCTTACCACTGCATCCCTCCTGCCCAGTAGAATCATCAACTAGAAGACACCCTAAGGCCCCACTGAGAGGTGGTGGCTGGCTCATTTCATATGGGCAACTCCGTTGGCATTGCTGTGACCTAAGTCATCTTGAAACCCAATGAGATGAGGGAGGTAACAACCATGTTACAGGATGGACTCTGAGATGTGTTTGTTCTTCAGCAGATGCTCACAGGTGTTTGCGAAGCCCTCATGGGGAGCTCTGGGTCCCAATCAACCATGAACATCTCCAGCCAAACATGAACACGCTCAGACTGCCAGAGACCTTGCGAGGTGAGTTCATCCCTGCTCCCTACCCATCTCCTGGCTGTGACAGGTCACCTCTGGCACCTGCCTCTCCCCAGGTCTCTGAGGAGGTCCCTTGGAGGCCCCCATCCTCCCCTGCTGCCCCAGGTAGGAGCACTCACCATCATCCCTGTAGCCTCCCCCTCTCTGCTTCCCCAGCCTCCTCAGCAAGAGGCAACTGGGTCAATAGCTTCCCCAGGGACTGAAAACGGGCAACTAAAACCTCCTGGAAAAGGTGGTCACCATCCCAGTTCTGGACTTGGGGACACCAGGCTCCTCTGCAGCGGTGGCAGCCCAGCTCTGGCCTTGCAAAGAGTTAACACCAGGCGCCAGCGATTAATATTCTCAGTGATAACCCCAAATACCAGCCCTGCACGGCTGTCGCTTTCATTAGCGCTGGGAAAATGAGCCCTTCAAAATAGNGCCAAGCATGCGATTTTCCGTGTGATCGATGGATATTAAACCGCCTTCCAGTGACGTCAGGGGCGGCTCGAGTGTGATGGCGAAGGATTCCCCAGCCCCCCTCGGCCCCCAGCCCTCCCTGGGTGGGCGCCCCCCACCCCAGCATTGCCAAAAGCCCAGATACCACCCGTGGCCCAGCACCAGGGGGTGGCCGTGCTGGCCGTCGCCCCGAGCGGCCGCATTCGGGGAGGTGTGCGGGGCAGCTGTCACATCGCATCAGCATCCCGGCCCCGGCGCCGTGACTCGATTAAGGTCCTTCGCCGCAGAACCAGTTAAAGAGTCAGCGACTCACTCAACCGGCTGGGCAGAGCCAGGGGTGGCGTGGGCACCGCGGGGCACGGGGACCTCCCAGGGATGGGGCGTGGGAGGAAAAATGGGGTTTGGGGTTGTCTCTTTTTTTCTAAATTTTGAAACTTGGAAGGGAAAGCGAGATCCCTGCTTGGTGTGTTGGGGAAGTTCATCTCCCAAACAAGCCCCTCGAGGTGGTGACGAGCCTGAGGCACTTCAGCTCTCCTAAATTTTGCTTTGCCACAGGGATGCCCTGTGATGCCAACCCTTGGGGCAGGGCTGGGGAAGGGCAGCTCAGCCAGGGGCCAGATCCATTCTTCTCTGTGTCCCTCCCACCTCCCCTCCCCCAGGATCCTGGGGAAGTTCCCAGAGTCTGGATTATATATTTTTTCAGCCGTTGCATCTCCCAATGTTTCAGCTGCAGTTGTCCCCTCTGCACCCCACCTCCCCGTACATGCAGGAGGCTGCTGAAGGCAGAGAGAGGGATCTGATGTGATGGGGAAACTGAGGCAGGAGCCAGATGGTCCACGTGTACTACCCAAAGTCATGTTGGATGGACTGTCATGAAGCTGTTGGCTTTGTTGGCAACAGAAGAGCCGCAGACGGAGCTGCTGTGGCAGTGGGGAGCACAGCCCATGGCTGAATATGTGCTGCTGTGACAGACTGGATGGACGACAGCAATTTGTAACACTGTGTCCCCATCCTGCTCTCATGGTCCATGGTGAGAAGCAAATAGTGTAAGATGCATAGTGTGTGGTGAGGTCCTTCTCCCACCTTGCCCCTGAGAGGCTGGGCTGGTGAAGAGTGGGAAAAGAGGTGCTGTTCTGGTGACAAACCAAACTCCTCACTGCCAGCAGTTACCAGTACTAAGCTTGTGGTCCACCTCTGGTACAAAGAGACACCAAGATGACATGGTCATGGGGATCATCCTTCTGTTACTAAATGAAGGGACTGNGAGCCTTCTCTTCTCCAGGCTGACCCCCTTCCCAACTCAGTCAGCCTGTCCTCCCAGCAGAGGGGCTCCAGCCCTGGTGCATTTCTATGACCTTCTCTGGCCCCGCTCCAACAGCTCCATGTCCTTCCTGTGCTGAGACCCCAGAGCTGGACAAAGTACTCCAGGTGGGGTCTCCCCAGAGCAGAGCAGAGGAGAAGCAGCCTGTGTTTGTGCCAGGCAGAGTCTGCAAAATGAAGATCTGCTTTGCCCCATGCACAGGGAGGGTAAATCTTGCATTGACCACACCAAACCTGTCCCTCCTCCAGCACGACATCACTGAAGATGATGAGAACCAACATCGGTGCTTGTTAGAGGGACATCATTGGTAGGGTACTGGTGGGTTTTGGAGGGGACAGAAGGGTTGGATAGAGCAGAGTATCATCCTATTTTGCGTGGACCTTGTTGTCCTGGGTGTCTCCTGGTACAGAGCTATGACCCTGCCAGCCCCTAGGCTGCTGCTGCCTTGCAGAATGGTCCCCTGCCTTGTGCGTGCCACAGTGGCTGCACGTTCTTCAGGTCATGGTGGTCCTCCCTGCATGGCACCAACTGCATCCTTACAGAGCCACAGTGCCCTTGGGACTAGTAGGACCTCTGGAGAAGGTCAAATTCTCCCCTCTCTCTGATCTCTAGGGTACCCTGCAGAGCTTGTCTCTTCATCTGCCCAAGCAGTAGCTGGCCTCAGAGAGTCTCCTGGTGGTCAGTTTGGGAGTTAGTTAGCACAGGACCTCTTCCTGGCAGCATCCTGCTGTGGGGGACAGAGATGTTCGCAACCCGGCTACAGCTCAGCTCGGGGGGTGCTGGTGAAGAAGTGGCACGCACACCAAAGTGGTGACCCACGTCCTCCAGGAGACACTTGTCAGGGGAAGAGAGGTCTGCAGCTCGCTCCTCAACGCTGGTGCCAGGATGGACCAAAAGTGGGCACCAGGAACCCCGCGATCCCGCTCTCCGGCACACGCTGGGGCTGCCTCTGCCTGTGGAAGCGGGGCTGTGCTCAGCCCTGGCTGCGGAGCAGCCGGCAGCCTGTGTGACAAGCCAGACCAGCATGGTGGATGGCAGTAATTATCGTGCCGCCCACAGCTGAAGGGGAGCATATGGTAAGGAAAAGGAAACTAACTTGTATTTTTCCGCACCCCCGGGCTCAGCCTTTCTGGGGCTGTCACAGTCGATTTGTGCTGCCTGAGCTGTTTCGCCCCGGCCGCCTCTGCATCCGGCAGCTCCCTCTCAGGCAGCGACGAGGATGGTGCTGGGGATGCGTGGCTCCCGCAGCCCCTGGTGTCAGGGAAGCCGGCCGGCAGCTCCCTGGGGTGCAGCCAGCCCCGGTCCTGCTCCCCAACCCTGATGGGAGAGGGCCAGCAGTGTGCTGGGGCGGTTGGTGGGGAGCTGGACCGTGCCTGGGATGGGGTGGTGGGTGGGTTTGCAGCCACATGGTTAAAAGGGCACTTTGGGATGCAGAGGACCTGTGACAGAGCCTGACACCCACCCAGGCAGAGGACCTGAGGACCCCTGACATCTACCCTGGCAGAGAGCTGGGTTTGGAGAGATCTGTCTCCCTGATACCCCGGGGTATCCATCGGCTCTGAGTTGTCTCCTGCAGGTGGGTTCTTCCCCACCAGAGCTTCCCTCCAGCCCCTAAAAGTCACTGCAAGTCCTAGGCTGACACCTCCCCGAGCTGCCATGTTGTGCCACTGGCAACAGTTCTCCTGGCAGTGATACCCTGCTGCGATGTGGCATCTCAGGTGGCCCCAAGGAGGCTGGATCTGGCTGAGAGGAAAAGCTGCTGCCTGAATCCAGAGCTCTCTCCCATTCACCTGTCTAAATGCTCCTGCCAAAAGCAAGCTAGAAAATGGTAAGCCGGGTGGTTTTCATGCCAGCTCACTACTGGTGGGGACTTTTCAGGCACAGGGAGACATGGAACATCCCTCTGAAGCTGTCCAGAGGTGTTAGGGTGGCTGCTGTCCTGCCTGGTGTGGGCAGGTTCGTGGTGAAGGTGGCCACATGGGGACAAGAAAGGCGCTGATGCCACAGCGGAGTTTGTTCAACGGTGATGAGCCTCTCCGTGTCATGGTGTGGGACTGTGCCTGGGCATCCTCACCAGCGTAACCAGGGGCTGGCTGTGTCTGCCAGCTGGGCACAGATTCATCCCTGGAAAGCAAACTTCCAATTTTGTATGCAGAACCAGGCATTCCCAGCTCCTTTCCAGACTCGATGGTGCTGACAAGGGGCTCCTGGAAGAGGCTAGACCGAGCCACTGTTTCTAGGCAGTGTGGTAAAAAACTGATTTTCCCAAGTATTGCTTTTGGATCTTGGTGTTTCACTCTTACAGGGGGTCCAGTCTGGGAAAAGAATGGCTGAAAAAGGAGTTGAAGCTCAGGGACCACTCGGTCTGGCTGGTTTGAGACCTTTGAAGGATGCTCCAGACTCTTCAAGGTGCTGCCTTAATGTGAAATACCAACTCTGGTCACACAGGCACCCTCTGACCCAAAAAGGGAGAATTTTGCAGGGTTCTGGTACAGACAGGTGGATGCCAGTCACAAGATGCAACACCAGCATCTGACTGAGGGTGGGAGGGGGGGTGTTACATCTTAATTGATGATCAGGGATAGCTCAACCCTCAACAAAGCCCTCAGCAAATATCAGTAGAAAGAGGAAAAAATGAGGCTCCATGAGTGAGCTCTGGAGCTGCCCTTCCTGTAGCGGTGGGCACCTTCCTGGGTGGGTTTAGAGCCACTCAAAGCTACTGCTGGAGAGACCTCTTTCACCTCCTCCTCCAGCAGGAGTGTGGTCAGGAGATGCCTCTGTTTGTCTAGCCTCATCCTGGACCAACTCATTGTGGTCTCTGGACACCAGACGAAGGTGGCATGAGGAGAGGCTGGTGGTTTCTAGCAGGAGGGATCTCCATGGCCCTAAGAGCCGCTGACCTCCTGGGCATGGCGCGGGGTCCATCTGCCACGTCGGCCTCTCGCCCTGGGGACAGATTGCATGGCATGGTCCTGAGCATTGCTCAACGCTGGGGACATGTCTCCTGGGCACAGCCAGCTCTGGCCGCTCCCCGTGATGGCCAGCCAGTGCCTCCAGACACCCCCTTCCCACCCCCTTGCTAATTAACAGCCCAATTATGCAGATTGAGAACTAAAAGGGGGCTGTGCAGCCCCTTGGCTCATCGATAACCCGGGGTGGAGGGATGATGTGCACAGATAATGTTAAGCATCAATTAGCTTCTCTCTAATGACAGGAGGAGGGTGGGGGTTGTTGGCAGGGGCTTGTGGGAGGGGTGTGTGTGGGGGTGTCATTCTGCAGGTGCGGAGCTGGAGTCCCAGGGGTGACCTGGCTTGAGGGAGGTGAAGGTTGTGGTCGTGGGTGTGGAAACCCCCTCTCCATGTCTTGTGTCCCCTCCTCATGCTGGCTCCATCCTGCCATGTACCTCGGGTTTGCCTGCAGCACCCCAAAAGTTGTAACCCCTCACCCCTGGGGGTCTCCATTCCCATTTCCTTACTGAGCACAGGAGCCTTTTTTGGGAGTGGGGGGGGAAAGAATTGATTTGGGGTCAACTCCTCCAGCCAGGGATGACTAGACGGGAGTGGTGGGGTGGGCTAGGAAGGAGAAGACCCCTGAGAAGCCGCGGCTCAGTGCCTCCTCCCCCTGCGGGTCCCTGACCTTCCGTTTGCCTGTCAAGAGCGAGCTCCGCCACCGAAACACCCCCTGTCAAATTAGTGAGTCAGAAGACGTAAGAGAGACCACCGCTGCTAATTTGTACATTAACTGGTTCTGACAGAAATATTTCACAAGTGAAAAAACAGAAAATGTGCCTCAAGACAATGTGCAACTTCCATACCAGCAAACTTCTGCTTAACTGTGCGGTGCCCGGGGAGGGGGCACCCCCCACCCCGCCGTGCCCCGCCGGGGCTGCTCCCAGAGCCTCTGGATCAGGCTCTGAGCTGGGGGACTGCAGGCAGGGGGCCACAGCCCCATGGAAATGGGGTGTGGGGAGGTCAGGTCCCAGCACTGTTCCCCATCAGGGGCTGTGGAGTGGAAGGGGCTTGGTTGCAGACCCTTGTGGCACCCCCTCCATCATCCACCCTGCTTTCAATGGGCTCCCCCCAGGGTCAAGGTCTGCCCCTTCTTGTGGCCCTCCCACCCCCAGTGTATGAACTGCTGGGGCTGTCCCCATCATCACCAAGTGGGACCAGCCATGGGTTCCAGCCACCCTGGAGAAAAGCTGGCAGCTGCTGGTGCAGGCATCCCCTGGCTCTGCTCAGCCAGGTCCCCAGCCCTACTGTGTCCCAAGGGGGAGCACTGAGGGGGGCCAAGCCCTCCCCAGCACCCTCAGGACCAATCCTGCCCCATCACGTCCTCATGGTGGCCAAAACTGGTGGCCAAGATCCTGGGCAGCAGGACCCCATCTGAGCTGCACCGAAAGCGAGTGGCTGCCTGCTAGGGATTCTGTGCGGCCCATCACCGTGGCCTCTTACCCTGCCCAGCGTGTCCAGGACTGGCACCGGCGCCTGTCGGGGTGCAGGTGGAAGCTGGCGCAGGGCTGAGCCAGGTCCTCGGGCCAGCAACATCCAGCACATGATCTGTTGTGGCAGCTTCCCTGCAGCCTGGAGCCAGCCCCGAGCGAACGCTGATGATGGCTTTAATTGCTTTCAGATTCGATAGCCCAGCCCGTGACAGCCCGGGCGGCGTGGCCACCGCAGCCCCAGCTGTGCCAGCCAGCCCCAGACCCCGGTGCAGCCCCTTGCCCAGCACCTTCAGATGGGGAGGACAGACAGGAGCAGGAGAGGAGCTGCCCTGGATCAGGGCTCTCCTTTGCATCTGGCAAAGTCTTCTCCATGGCCTGACCCTGCTCATGGTCCAGCCAGGGTCACTCCCTCAGCCACATCCCTGGGGATGCCATCACAGCACTGCTGTGAAGCCACCCGTCTGTGCATCACTATGACCCCCAGGTGAGGACACCACAGCAAAAACACAACACCCCACCCCTCCGCACACACACACTCAGGGTGCAGCTCTGCTGCATCCCCATTCTGGGTTTGTGGGTGGGATGTCAAGGGGCTCCACTACTCACTAGTGATGGGTACAGGGCAGAGCTGGGGACACAGGAGGTGTCCATGATGGAGTGGGGGCCACCTCCTTGGTGGCTTTATGTGTCCCCCCTGCTGCCTGCAGGGCCATGTTAGGGGGCCAGAGGCTGCCCCCATGGCAGTAGGGGGTGTTCAGGTCTGACCCAGACCTCAGGGGGTGTTTTCCCCACCTAAAGGTCCAACTGCCCCCCACCCAGCATCATGTCCTCACCCTGCTGGGTGGTGGCTGTGTGGGGAATCAGAGGGGTCTCCAGGGATGCGGGGGGCAAAGGGCTGCTCAGCAGCCACAGTGGTACATGTGGGCTGGCCCTGACCCCCAGCTGCCTGTGCTTCCATCCACATCTTCTTCCTCATCCCTGCTGTGGGGGTCCTAGCTGCCTCCCCTACTCCAGCCCAGTCCGGGTGGGTGCAGGCAGCTGCCTGCAATCTCCCAAATGGCTCCCTGCCTGCCAGGGATGTGCTCGAGGGGAGTGGGCTGCCTCCCCCCTGCCACCCCAGCACCCTGAGCTCTCCCCTGCAAACATGACACCAGTCCCAGCCTGAGCCACTGTCCTGGCACACAGTGACAGCCAGGCCATGTGTCCTTGTCGAGAGGGACCAGCTGGGAGCCCTGGCCCCGGCATCAACCACTCCCTCCAGGGGTGCCAGGGACTGGTGTGGGAGTACCTTGCAGGTAGCCCCCCTGACAAAACCCCCACCCTGGTGTCTGCAGGTTGCAGCTGCCCCTGCAAAGGTGAAGGCAGCAGCGGGCTCTGCATTGCTCGACAGCTCCTGGCAGAGCATCAGCCTCAGCTGGGGATGAGGAAGGGCCCCGGGGGGGACTGGAGGGGGAGAGCTGGAGAGGGAGCAGAGGCTCCTGCTCGCCTGCACCGGGGAGGATGCTCGCATCCCCGATCCATTATTGCGGGCAGTGCCGGCGGGAGGTCCGGGGCAAGGACTACATTATTGACGAAGGGGAATGCAGAGCCCCGGTGCAGGCAGGACACCCCCCCTCCTCTCCTGCAGCTCCCCAGCCCCGGGCAAAGCACTTTGCCTGCACCGCAGAGCCTCAGAGCAGGCAGGCCTGGCCCAGAGCAGCCAGTGGGGCAACCGCGGCCACCGCAAAGCCCTTCGGCAGTGGCCTGCTCCTGCCGCTGCAAAGCATCCTCCTCTCTGGGACGATGCCAGGATTGGGACACCCGTGAGAACACCCTGGGAGGGTGACCCAGGTGGGAAGCCATGCCCTTCCAAATCCCCCCATGACTCCTCAGCTCTGGCACCCCACCTCCAGCCTGGCACAGTGCTGGTACTGCTCTTTTTTTTTTTTTTAAGCATCCCTCTGTCTCTAGGCGGAGATTTGTGGCGTAAAATGCACAATATGTTCTATCTGCCCTGTGGGAGCCATAAAATATTCACCAGCAGCTCCCATTATAGTCAGAGTGAATCACGGAGAGCGCTCGAGCCCTCGCTCCCTGCCGTGCCTCCTCCCCACACAGCCCCGCCACGGCCGCGGGGCCCCGGCAGTGCCGGTGCCAGGGCCTGACAAGCAGCCAGAGCCAGCTCTGACCCCACAGCAAGGACCCACATTTTCATCTCCTGCCCCAGGAGACACCCCCAGGCTCAGCAAGTCAAGGGGTGGTGGCCACATTGATGGCAAAACACCTTCACCTGCCTGAACGTCCCCGTGGTGGCCCAGAGAGGACCAGCATCAGCCCTGGGTGACGAGGGGACTGGTGCGATGGGCAGCAGGAGCAGCCAGCAGTGTGGTGGCCTCACGTGTCCAGGACAGCCTGCACCGCTGACCCTGTCCCACCAAGCATGACCTGGTGTCCCTGGGGTGACTTGTGCTGTCACTTGGCTTTTTGTAGCCACAGACTCATGGTTTGGGGCTCCCAGCCATGACAGGGCCGGGACGGCGGGACAGACGCTGACTGTGCTATCACGTACGTGCTCCAGTATCTCTGCTGCCCGTACTGGTCGGTACAACATTGCTCTTCCTCTGTCTCCCCCCATCCTGCTGTCCCTCCATCCGTCCCTTCTGACCCACCCCTCTCACTGCCCGTCCCCATCTCCTCCTCCAGACCTTCAGACCTGAGACACGGCGGAGCCGAGGGACAGCAGCTACTGGTTAAACCACACACCCCAAATCACAGGTCAAATCCAATTAGATCTTTTGAGCCACCATTATTTGTACTATAAAGCTGCTAACACTGGCTCAACCTTCACAAATCACACACGATGCCGATCTGATTTCACCTCCCTCCCCTTTACGGCCACAGCTCTCAGCTGTTGCCCAGGTGGTGACACTGAGGTTGTCCTGATGGCTCCTGGTGGCCTGGGGACATGGGCAGCATCGCAGCAACCCACCGCCAGCCACGTGCTGTCTCCTGGGAGATGCTGTCCCCTCCATTCACCAGCCCACCCGATGCCCAAGTGTCCCTGGGGGGCTCCTGGCACAGCAGGATTTGCCCCCAGTTGGGTGGTGGTGGTGGGAGGGTGCTGGCCAGGAGAGCTGTGGCCACGGGGGAGGCAGAACGCCCACCTGGGCTGGCCGTGTGGCCACTGTCACAACAAGGGCGGCCAGCAGGTCATTGGGCTGAGATGTCCAAGGGTGTCCTTGGCAGTGAGTGGCACAGAGATGGGGGGGGTGGGAGGGGGTGAGAGGGG
>VXBJ01003869.1:228221-255443 GCA_013400055.1 Nycticryphes semicollaris | reverse complement strand
GGGGATGGGACTAGATGATCTTTCAAGGTCCCTTCCAGTCCCTGAGATTCTGTGATTCTGTGATTTCACCAGCCCTCTCTCCTGGGAGACCTGGGGTGAGCATCCCCCTGCCCCTGAGGCACTGCCCACCCCCTCCCAGCACCCCTGTCCCGTCCTCCCCCTCAGGGCTGCTGACCTGGGAGAAGAGAAGGTACCCGCACTCATCGCAGGGCAGCATGTCATCCACCAGCACCGTGGTCCACGTGCCGTCCTTGCACAGCCGCACTTGGTAGGCACCCTCGGGGCACAGTGTCCTGGTGATCATCACCCTCTCCACCAGCTCCGGCCGCTCGGCCAGCACAGCCAGGGCGCTCAGGAACCTGCCGGGGACAGGGGACGGTCTCAGTGGGACACGGGCAGGTGGCTGCAGGTCCCACGCTCCGCAGCCGCTTGGGAAGGGGTGAGGAAGAGGATGGGGTACATGCTTCGGCAGGGGTATAAATAGGTTTGGGGAGGATGGAGGGGTCTGATCCGGAGCTGGATGAAGGTGGGGAAAGGAGGAAGGGGTGTCAGCCCAGCTCAGTCCCCCTTACCAGCAGTTCCCCAGCAGTCCCTGCAGGATATCCGAGGGCCTGGGTGTCCGAAACACTGACCACTTCACCGATCGGTCCTTGAAGATGCTACAGTTGATTTCATGGGGTCGCAGCCACTGTTTCACCCTCTGCTGCACGTTGTCGCCTTCCGGGAATCCCACAGATTTGGGCCCAGGGTGGAAACTGTCATCTACAAAATTGACTTTGTTCTGCGAGGGCGAAAGGCAAGGAGAGCATCAGTGCACAGCTGTGCGGAACTGGGTTCCCTGGGGCCGGGAAAACGTCCCTCTGCACCCCAGGAGTGAAAGCAGAGCCCCCAGTTCCTCCCATTTGGCCCCCCTGATGCCGTGCTGGGGAGCAGATCCAGGGCCAGCGTCCGCTGGCGATGGCACAGCGATGTTTTGTGGGTCAGGTCCAGCGTTCAGCCCTGCCACCAGCCGGCTCAGCTCTCCAGGCCGCCATAAAAAAATCTGCCTTTTTCTGTTTCACACTACTTCGAGAGGGTAGAATGTACTTTTAGAAGGGTAAAATGTATTTTAGAAGGCAGAACCTTTGTTTTCAGAAAGAATAAAGGGCTGTAAAAAGGTCGCAAGGCCCTGTGAAAGCAGTTACTTGGTATAAACAATAAATTCCTCGTTAATGAATATACCCTTGGAGAAGAACAGGAGGCTGATAATACGGAACATCCCACCGCAGGAGGTGCCGAGAGCAGCTGAAAACCAGAGAGCTGCTGGGTATGGCATGAAGTCAACCAAAATCTGCAGTAAGTGGGGGAAAGGTAAAGGTGGCAGTGGGAGATGGTGACCACCAACTCAACTGGGGACAGAACTGGACTATTCCCCCCCACCTTCCCACCCACCTGCACTCCCCAAGCATGTGCATATCAATTAAAGGCCCTTCTAATGTTAAATGAAAAGGAGAGACTGTACTAACCAACAGAAATTGTTAAGGTACTAATAAATAATTATAATTAAGGGTGTGTATTTCTGCTTTTTGAAGCATATAAATATTTCTGGGAGATTTTAGGCCAGGGGGTGGGGGCACGTGTGTGGCTTTTGGGGTCAGCACCCAGCACCCATCTCCACAGAAGTCTGGCGCTTTGTGCTGGTGCTAAAAGCTGGACCGTGGGGGACCTTGGCCACCTCTACAAGTGACAAACCCGGCGAGCAGCAAGCCTGCCAGCAGCCACCTGGCAAGTAAACGCTCCTCAACGCCAGCCCTGTGCTCCGGAAGGGACGTCACGCTGGGCTTGGCAGTCCCTTGTCACCACCGAGGTGCAGCTGGGGAGGATGTTAGGGGCAGGTTTCCCGCCTTGATTCAGCCAGACCACAGACAGGCAAGAAATTCCCGAAGGAGGGTTATCCCAAGTCAGCCACCACCCTCATCTCGCCGCATCCCAGCCTCTTGGGGTGCAGCCAGGGCTCCCCAGGAACATTACAGGGCTCCTCAGGTCCCCTCGTGGTCGCAGAGCAGGGCAGCAGTCCTGGAGTCACAGCCAGTGGTCACGGCAAGCTTTCTGTCCCCTGTGGAGTCACTGAGGTGTTTTTCCAAGCAGCAGAGGCGGAAGAAGCCTTCAGCCTCATGGCCAGGGTCTCCCCAGGGCCAGGAGAGCACCCATGGACCTCACCAGTATGATGATGATGGAGCCACAGCAGCACAATTCCCCAGCAGGATCAGGAAAGCCTGCCTACCAAGCTAATTAATCACCTTTACACCGTGATGCCTCCCCCTTGCCATATTTCTAAGTGCTTTAGAGAAGTTGTCACTACCAATACCCCTGGAAATGGAGGGGAAGAAGAGGCAGGAGAGCTGCAGGGGCAGCAGCAGAGCAAGGAGAGGAGCCCTGGCAGCGATAAACCTGCTCATGGCCAAGGAGCCCTGCTTATTTCTCCTGCAAGGGGATAAATCCAGACCTTCTTCACTCCTCCTGCTCTGCCAATATCCCTCTCCGTGCCCTTCTGGACCAGAGACATGGTGTGTTCTGCTGCCACCTCCTCAGAACCAGCCAAGGAAGGCTGTTACTGGCCCAGCACAGCCTTATTGTCCGTAGCCAACTGTCTGATGGGCAAAGAAGGAAAACAGCTGGGGGTCTCTCCTGGCACATGGCAGAGGTGGCAGAGCAGGGCACAGCAAGAGTCCTGGGTTGTCCTTCTGGCTCTGCAGAACGTGCTGATTCAGAAAGGGAAGGATAGATAATCCTAGGAGAGAAGTGTGGGACAGCATCAGGAGAGAAGAAGCGTGGGCGGCATCAGGAGTGTGGCCAGCAGGTCGCAGAAGGTGATTCCACCCCTCTATTTTGTGCTTGTGAGACCCCACCTGGAGTACTGTGTCCAGCTCTGGAGTCCCCAACACAGGAAGGACATGGGGCTGTTGGAAGGGGTTCAGTGGAGGGCCACAAAGATGATCCATGAGCTGAAGCACCTCTGCTGGGAGGACAGGCTGAGAGAGTTGAGGGGGTTCAGCCTGGAGAAGAGAAGGCTCCGGGGACACTTTGGAGCCCTTTCCAGTCCCTCCAGGGGCTCCAGGAAAGCTGGGGAGGGACTCTGGATGAGGGAGGAGAGCCCTAGGAGGAGGNCTTGATGAGGGAGGAGAGCCCTAGGAGGAGGGGAAAAGGTTTGCCCCTGAAAGAGGGGAGATGGAGCTGAGATGTGGGGAAGAAGTTCCTTGGTGGGAGGGTGGTGAGAGCCTGGCCCAGGTTGCCCCGAGAAGCTGTGGCTGCCCCATCCCTGGAGGGGGGTTCAAGGCACGTTGGAGAGGGCTTGGAGCAGCCTGGTGTGGTGGGAGGTGTCCCTGCCCAGGGCAGGGGGGGTGGAACTGGAAGATCTTTAAGGTCCCTTCCAACTCTAACCATTCTATGATTCTATGACAGCAATGTAAGGAGAGAGTGGACAGCACATGACAGGGAAGATGATGTTTGGTGCAGAGGCAGCTAATGGAAGAGGTCAGCTCTGCTCTCCTCCCAGAGAAAGGTGAAGCTTCAAGTGAGAGCCATGCACCGAGAAGTGTTGGAAAAGGCACCCGTGGAACAGCAGAGGAGGGAGGACCCATGGCAGGAGCTCAAGCAGAAATCAGCACAGCAAGGCTGGCTGCTCCAGGGGACATGGGGGACAACAGGCGGAGGAGAACTTGGCCAGCTTGACACTCTCCTCCAAGAGACTGCTGAGCAGCCTGTGGACAGACGGAAGCCTGGGGGCTGCCTCACACCCAGCCCCAGCAGGAGCAGTGGTGGGAGGCTGCAGGCTCACCGAGAGCAGAGCCAACATGAGTGTGAGAGCATCCCCATCCCACCACCGTGGCCAGTCCTTCTCCTGGACCTGCAGAGCCCTTGGCTCACCATAACCAGTGTCAGAATGTAGCAATGACTGAGTTTTAGGGAGATTCTCAGGAGGTGGCCCCCACTGATCTACCAGCCTGTAGCATAGCGAGCTGAATGGGCTCAGCCAGGGCTCCCAGCAGAACTGGGCTGGATGGGGCAACGCACATTCCTTTGGGAAGCTGCTAATTCAACTTGGCCCATCTCTCGCAATTCATCCTTCAGGCCTGATTCCACTGGATTCCAACACACGTTCCCTGCCTACAAAGAGGCTATTCACTTGCTTAGAAGAGGAGGATAAGCCGAATCAGGGTCTCTCTGCTATAAAGACACCCACATCTGTTAAGATGGAGATGGAGCAATTTAAAAAAAACCCAAAACCAGGATCGTTCCCAACAGCTTCCCTCCCAAGCCAAACACCTCTGAGGTCCCCAGTCTGTGCAGCAGAGGCACCATCACGGACGTACTCCTCAGTTCAGGCAGAAAAAGCCTTGTCTGTACGTCAAAATGGGACTGCAACTCCCTTTCCATCTGGTCCAGGAGAGCTGGAAACTTCTCCCAGCAGGAGGGCAGAGAAAGAGCAGTGCTCGCAGGAGCATCTTAAGCCACTCAGGGCAAAAAACGGGGCCATCACAGCCCTGTTTGAGACTGAAACCCAATGGATGGAGCCAGATAATTCACACAGGGAGGGGAGGTTGACCTTGTGTGACCCTCACCTGGAGCCAGGGCACAGCTAAACCTCAGCTGTGCTTCCCAAAACAGGGTTGAGACGTTTGCAGCTGTGGTTGTGCACTCACAAACACCAAACCCAGCAACGCCAAGGCCCAGCTCACAGTTCTTGAGCACCTGCAGGTGCTGGCAGGGGCAGCAGTGTCCTCTGCCCGCTGCATCCCCGCATCGCCTGCACCCACATAGACACTAGTGACACCAGTAAACCTGGACACACTCTCTCCCAGGTACTCCCTCTCCTTGGGCAGGTTATTTGGTGGTACTGACCACCTAAGAGTGTCCCCTTCAATCCAGATGTTCTCCCTTGCCGATTTAAGGTATCACTAGGTTTCAGAGTTAACAGCCTTCCTCACCCTTGCACTGGGAGTGAACCGGATGGGTCGCCTTCACCCCAGAGATTATCCTTCACCAATTTAAAATATTATATTTCAGTGTTAATAACCAGCATCTTGTTGTTGCAGGTGAAGATCTGGCAACAGAGCTGGTGAGGGGTCTGGAGCATGAGTCTTGTGAGGAGAAGCTGAGGGGAGGCGGGTGTTCAGCCTGGAGAAGAGAAGGCTGAAGGGAGATCTTCTCGCTTTCTACAACTCCCTGAAAGGAGGGTGTTGCCAGGGCAGGGGGTGTCTCTTCTCCCAAGTCACAGGCGATGGGACAAGAGAAGATGGCCTCAAGTTGTGACAGGGGAGGTTTAGGATGGATAGTAGGAAAAATTTTTACCCTGAAAAGGTTGTCAAGCCTTGGAAGAGGCTGCCCAGGGCGGTGGTGGAGTCACCATCCCTGGAGGTATTTAAAAGCCGGGCAGACGTGGCGCTGAGTGACATGTGTTAGTGGTGGGTTTGTTCAGTGTTGGACTTGATGATCTGAAAGGTCCCTTCCAATCCAGACCATTCTATGATCCTCTCTTCTCTGGCACCCAAGACCCAGAAGGCAGCTTTGCCTGTGCCAAGCAATGCCCCAGAAGAGGCAGGAAGAGGATCCCCTCCATGCGAAACCAGGAGCATGGCTGGTTCAACAAGCACTCACCTCCCGGCAGAAGGACACGATATTCTCCCACAGGGCTTTGGCCTCTCCCTCATCCGTCTGCCGCCGCTTCTCCACATGCATGCTCTCCCGTCTCTTCAGGGGTTTGAGACCCTTGCGCTGGGCCACGTACTGCTGTGCGGTATGGCAGGCCACACAGTGCTTGGCCTTCACCTCATTGAGCAAGGTGCAAGCGGGACAAGCCCACTGTCCCGGCCTCTCCTGGCCACCGGGCAACTGGGAGGGGAAGAGACGGGCGACCTTGCGGGCAGAGGGGGCCTTGCTGGAGCAGGAGGAGCAGCCGCCCTTGTCACAAGCCCCGCAGTCGGGGCAGCGGGGGGACGGCTCGCCCTGCGTCCCGTGTTCCTGGAAGCCGTGCAGCTTGGAGGAGCCACAGGCTTTGCATTTCTGGGCCACGGTAGGATTCTTGAGGGTGCACTTGGAACAGGACCAGGTTGTGAAGTCGGGGCTGGAGGGGCTGCAGGGGGTGAACCTCACTGAGTCCCCCACCAGATTGATGGTGTCGCTGCCTTTCTGGGCACTGCAAGCCTCGCATTTGCTGGCCCCGGTGGAGTTAAGCAGGGAGCAGGAGCTGCACTTCCAGTGGGACGGGCTGACCTCCATCTCCTCCTCCAGCACGCTCAGCCGCTTGTTGGACAGAAGCTCCTGGAAGCAGGCGGTGGGGGCAGCCCTGGCCTGGCCCTGCGGAGAGCCCTTCTGCCCCGCTGGGCTCGGAGCCACTGGCTGGGAGGCTTCGGTCCCCGGCATCTGCAGCTGGGGGGGCACCTCCCGCCGGCTCCGGGGCACAGGGTTGTTCTGGAGCCCTGGAGAGAAGGGACTGAAGGCTGGTACCTTCTGGGTTTCTTGTCCCATGGCCACAGGGCCCTGCGTGGCCACGGCATCACCATCAGAGATCTCTGCAGAGACTAAAGGCTGCGGGGTCGAGGGGGCCATGTGAAATCCGGCAGGGGTGATGACTTCAGGGACGACCAGCGCCTCTGGTGGGATCTTGGGCAGGGAGAGCTTGCGTGGGCCACCACAGGCAGAGCAGGAGTTGGCCACCGGCGTGTTGTGCAGGGTGCAGCGCTGGCAAGCCCAGCCACTCTCCAGCTCTGCTTCCTCGGGGCTTTTCCCCTCTGAGTCCTCGCTGCTGCTTTCTGCCTTGGCAGCCTCCTCCTTGGACGTGCCCTTGGGCTCCACGAGCACAGTGGGCTTGGGCAAGATGCCATTGATGATGGGCAAAGGGGAGCTGCTGGGCCCTGGCTCCGGGGTGAAGCCACATACCTCGCAGGTCTCCTTGCCCAGAAAGTTCCTGAAGGTGCAGCGGGCACAAGCCCATTTCTGTTCCTCCACGCTGAGCCGCAGGATGTGGTTGAGGTCAGGCTTCTGGCGGGGGGCTTCGCAGATGGAGCACTGCCGCTGACCCACGGGGTTCAGGAAGGTGCAGCGGGTGCAGGACCACTCACGGACGGCAGCCATGGAGCCAGGAGAGTGGGAGTGGCTGGAAGAAAGCAGAAGACAGCGTGAGGCCAGGGCCACCCAGGACACTGGGCTGATACCTTGCTTCCAGAAGAGAACAATCCTGTCATTGCTCTCCAGGCACTTGTTCCTCTGGCACCGACAACCGATTTCTCCAACGCGCTGGCTTACACCCAAAACACTCCAGGAAGGACAAGGAACAGGACAAGAACAAGGACAAGGACAAGGAACACACAAGGAACAGCCCTTCAACCCCACTGCCCCCACGCTCATGGCAGGGATGGACCTTGGTGAGCAAACACATCGCCCCTGCACCCAGCCTTCACCATTTGGTACGTCTGCAGCTCGTTTGTAATTCTCTGGAGGAGGTGACACCCTGCTCTGCCTTCTTTCCTCCCTTGGTGACACTCCAGGCCACCTCTGACTTCCTGTTCCTGTCTCTCTCCCCTCCTTTTGGCTCACCGCCACGGGCACACCAGTTATCCACACTGGGATAGTCGTGTTATTCCACACCAGACACCTCCAAGCAAAGAAAGGCATGTTGTGAAGTACAGTGGTGGCTTTGGGGACAGAAGGCTGGCCAGCCTGCAGGCAGCAGCCCTGTGCCCGAGACGAGGTAGGTTATGGCAAACTGATGCCGGGACAGATCACCAGCAGGCTCTGAGCTCACCAGGGGGTTCTAAGCCCAACACCAGCTCCTGATCTCTCCATCCTCCAGCAGAGACATGGCATTTCTGAGGGCACCGTGTCCCAGCTTCAGCTTCTGCCCCACTTACCTGGGGAGCAGAGACACCACGGAGCCCTGCCGTCAGCACCAGCCCTTGGTTTCCACCTTCAGCGTTGCCTGGGAACACCCAAAACCCTGCTGGGAGAACGGGTCCGACACACCAGAGCCACCCTGTTCCAGGGCAGAAAGTCTCAAAGACGTTTTCTAGGCAATTTTCTGAAAGCAAAGTTCAACAGCGGTACCAGCTCCACAGGCCACGGTGGCCCCTGGGCTTGCAGGGAGCAGCTCTCCCTCACCCGTGACTCTCCTGGTGCTCTCAGGAAGGCAATGCCATGCTTGCACTCACGCTGACCAATGACAGAAGGAACCCCAGCCCTGCACGGTGCCTTTTGTCCCCTGCTTGGGGTGATTTCCCAGAGCTTCGAGCAAAGGTGGGGCCGACACAGAGCTTTCTGCTTCCTCCTCCCTCACACATCGACAAACCAGTTCTCCTTCACCTCAACGTGCAGCTCAGAGCCCTCCTCCCGTGCACTTTTGCTCCCAGATAATGCAGCCAAGTCGTTAGACACAAGTCCAAGGCTTTAGCCCCAACCTTGAACCCAAACTCCAGGCCAGCTGAGAGGTCCTGTTCCAAACCCTTGCACCCTGCCCTGCTCGCCCAAGACCCCGGGGCAGGGACAAACCCTGCAGGAGAAGCCTCTGAGCCCACCCTAAGCCCTCAGCTCTTCCCGGGAACAGCAAATTCAGGCCATCCCAGACCAAGGAACCAGCAGCCTCCATCACAGGGGCTGCACCCCAATGGGCTCATCACTGGCTCCCTCTTGAGTGGATCTTCAAGGACCAGGTTCAACCATAACCAGGCTGGAAGGAAGAAGAGAGAAGATGTTTCAGGTGCAGAAAGCTGAGGGAGCTGGGTTCTGGCTGGTCTCCAGCATCCCGGCGCAGCAGCACCTGCACCACCAGCTTCCCCAGGTGGCTGAGCAGACTGCATTGCAGCACTGGGGTCTGGAGGGGACAGAGGACACAGCAAAAACCACCCTGAGGACAAGGAGAGTGACCCTGCTTTCATCTGGGTAAGGAAGGAACTCTCCTGGGAATATTCCAACCACATTTCCAGCCCATGCCCCACAGCTGTCAGAAGAGCAGCCCTCCCCCCCCCGCCAAAGGGGATGAGATACAACCTTCAACTCTCTTCTTAAATCAAATGCTTCTCTAAATAAAGCCCCAACCCAAGAAATCCATTTTATTGTGAGAAAGCGCTTGAAATTCATTCTGCTTCATACACTGTGCCTTCACAGTTTGAACTTTGCGAGGTATTTATTCACTGGAGTTATTTAAGGAACCTTCCCTGGCTAAGAGAATTATAAACATTGATTTTTCTGCCTGAAATCCTGCAGCTGGGAGCCCCTCTACAGACCCCTCCTTGGCGGCAGCACCATGCCCATAGACCTCTGAGAGGGAGACCAGTTCCTCGGAGAGAGAGAAAGGGAAGGAGCTGGTGCTCAGCCCTGGCAGAGGCAGGGAAGGGGCCATGAGGGCACTGTGACCCTGTCACATCCATTCGTCTTCTTGGATGAGGTTCATCGAACCACAGGTGTCACCAAAAGGCTGTCAGCAACCCGTGTCACCCACTTCCGTCCCCCTGCGCCATCCCCCGCTGGCACCCACCCTCACGCTGTGCTGGAGAGCGCTGGCTCCAAAAAAATCCGGCCCTAAACACCCCCTCTGTGCTGTTTATCACAGAGCAGGACCTTCCTGCTGCACACATGGCTCTGGCACCCACCATTTCACTCAGCAGTGACGGCTTCTGGCCACGCAGCCGCAGGCACATGGGAAATAATCACCTTGTCCCTTCCCACACCAGTATAGAGAAGGGAAAAACCAGTATAACCTAAAAGAGAGGAGCACACGAGGGGACGGTGAGATGAGCTGCATCACCAGACCTTCTTCATTGGTGATGAGCCGCAGGCTCAGGGAAGGCAGCAGGGTTTCACTTGGCCTGGGAGGAGATCCAAGGCAGATGGTAGGACACTGCAGGGCTCCGTCCTGCCACCCTCCATGCTCTGCCTTGGGGAGCTGTGATGGTTCCCTGGTCTCCTGTACCCATCCTGGTCCCCTCCTCTCCCCTATCCCAAATGAGCTGGCTCCCAATACTGTCCATTCCAGAGACACCACCCTGCCCACTGCTGGGATTTCCATCTGCTTGGCTCTCTCCACTGACAGCTGTCAGGAAAACCAAAAAGCCACCCAGAAAGACCATCAGCTCTTCCCTTAAAGGTCTGTAGCTCCCCCTTGTGCCATGGTTTGGGGTGGAGACACCACCATGTTGGCAAGACCTCACCTACCTTGGCAGTCACAAGGGTTTAATTATAATACTTAAAGAAAAGAATATAGAATGTACTCAAGCAAGTAGGCAGCTCCCAGCGTGCTCATCAGGTCCCAGGGAACCCCACTGCCTTGTGGAGCTGGGAGTTCCCAAGAGCTCACCATCATGGTGACAGCATCTAGAGAGGGATGCTGGCTGGGACACCAAGGCAGCCTTTGAAGGTAGGAGGACATGTGGCTGTTTTCCTCTGGGCACCGTCCCTGACAGCACAGAAGTGGTGAGGGAAAGCTGTCATCCGGAGGGAAAGGAGAGTCACTGCAGGGACATGGTGGCCCTTTGCTTCTCTCTGACCTGTAGGAACTTTAACTGCAGCAGGGCATCACTGCTGGACAAGACAGAGAAAGGCTGAAGAAGGCACCAGCTGGTCACCTTCCAAACCCACCTTGGGACAGTGATGTCCCCCTCCTAGGGCTCTACTTGTGTGTCCTGCGCTACAGAGTCCTGGCTCCTAGACAGACATCAAACAAAGCAGGGGTTTCCACCACCTTTGGGTGTCATCTGGGACCAAAGGCTCTGAAGCCTCACCAGAGCAGGGCAAGACAGGAAGGAACAGGGCAGGGCGCCCAAAAACTTGCCGTTTGCATCTTTCCTGCAAGGCAGGGAGCTGGTGGGGTGCCAAGCCTGGGTGATGTGCAACCAAGCTCCAGGGGAAGAGATGGCAACCAGCCCTGGAGATAAGCAGCACCTTGGACTACCAGAGCAAATGGTTTGAGGTGACCTGGGCCCCGGAGCAAGAGATCCTGGGGCTCCACTGCAGAGCCCACACCGGCAACAGGATTTTATGAGCTCATGTCAATCACAGGCAGCAACAGAATCAGGCTGCTTCTCTAAATAAAACTCTTCCAGAACAGCTAAAGCCTTAAAACTTACTGCTTCAGTTCTCTCCTGCAGTAAATAACCAAATAAATAAAAATCAATTGTTCTAGTCAGCAGCGCACAAACCCCCGAGTTCTCCGAAACAGGACGCATTCGAGCAAAATCCTCTTGTTTGACAAANCCCCTTAAAAAAAAAACCCAAACGCAAATGAAATCCTGGTTGGATGGTCCCTGAGCTGTGAATCACCCCCTCCTCCTCCTCCCCAACCACCTCTTTTCTATTTAACTCCTTCTTTCAACCTGCTCTGAGCCCTCTCCCACGGTGGACCTACCCCATCTCCAGGAGACACCCCGGCCCGGGCAAGAAGGGGGTGAGCTGGTGGTGGTGTGGGCATCAGGAGCCACAGAGCATGGCTCCGGCAGTGGAACTGTTAGAGGGACAACGTGGGTGGGGATGGTGGCCCACACGGCGAGAAGACGCTGAGCTGACTCACTCTTGCAGAGCCAGGCAAGGGCAGGGAGGCTGGAGCAGGGGAAGGCTGCAGCAGACACACTGGCAGAGCGGCGCAGAACCAACACCGAGAGGGACTTTCCGCTTTCTACTCATTTCTACGGGAACGGGAAGCAGTCTCCGAGTCACACTTCTGGACCCTGAAGGCTGTGGGGCAACCAGCGTCAGGCAAATGGGGCAGGTTGCATCAGGATTTCCAAATCCTGCCTCTCCTGCTCCACCAAGGCTTCGGGAACACTGACCTTCACCCACTTTCAGAGAGGAGCAGGTAAAAAACAAAGCACCAGAAGGGACCTGTCCCTTTGCCCTCTTCTCCCACCTTGCACCAGCAGAGCAATGGCAGAGACAGCAAAGACAACCTCCCCGACACCCACCCGTGCTTTCCTGGAGGCTCATATCAAAGCAACCACGTCAGGTGGTGCCAGGCAGGGCCACAAATGTGCACAGAGAAGAGGGGCCCTTGGTGGACCTCTCCACCTGTGTCAGAAAGCAGCACCTCACTTCCACAAGAGCAAGCAAGGAGAATCCCACAACCAAGGTCAGAAGGGACCTTGGGGGGGGGCATTCTCCATTCCAAACTCCTGCTCCAAGCTGCATCCCAAGAGATCACATCAGGTTGTTCAGGTTCTTACAGTTTGAAAACCTCCAAGGATGGTGGCTACACAACTCCTCTGGGCAGCAAACTCTATGGACTGACTGTTCTCAGGGCACAAATGCTTCTCCTTCTATCCAGTTTGGAGCTCTCCTCTTTCATCCTAAGCTTTTTGTTTCCTGTCCTCCCACCACACACTGCTGCAAAGAGCCCAGCTCTGCCTTGTGGATGATGTCCTTGTAGACACTGAGAGACCTCCTCCAAAGCCTTCTCTTCTTGGCCTGAAGGAGCCCTCTCCTTGGAGGACATGGGTTCTGGCCTGCTGACCATCATAGCGCCCCTCCACTGAACTGGCTCCAGTTTGCTGATGTTTTTGCCCCAAACTGGACGTACATTTAGGATTTCAAGCTGCAGCCTCACTACACCTTCTGGGTTGCAGCCCTGCTCCCCTGGCACATCCCTGGGGAAGAGTTTGGTACTGGATGGGGCTGAGCAACCCAGCAGGACGGGGCTGGAACACATCCTCCCCAAGCAGCTTGTAAAATGCAAAGGGACCCCTGGTTGAAAACAGGGGGGTCTTCTTTTACAAACCAGGAACCCATCAAACTTCAAAAGCACCAGCAGTTCAGCCTTCTGGTGACCACAAAGAGACAAAAGTGATTTTTTAAGAAACTCTTGCCAGAATAGCTTGGCTTTATCTCCACGTCTGATGCCTCCTATCCCTCCAGGCCCCACCACCACAAGCGTCTGCCTGGTCCAGGACAAAAGTCCTCCCCAGCAGAGCTGCTGTGTAGCATCCAGGACCCACAGTCCCTTCTGCGAAGCGGCACTGGGATGTAGTCATCACAGTGAGATCAGACTGTCCAAAAAGGACAGTGCCTTCTTCATGCAAACCCCATCCACACCAGCAGCTCCTTCAGCTGGGACCGAGCTCCCGGCTGCACCATCCCCTTTGTGCCTCCAGTCTGGTGGAAGGGAACCACAACGGCCACAACCACACAAGTTCCTCCTGTTGCTGAAGCAGTTGCTGAAATAAAGATTTCTCAATCCTGAAATATTAATTTTTGAGCGCTCCAGAGCTTTATCATATATTTATATCTGCTCTCACTCTTGCAAGTCAATCCAGGACAAACTCACAACTAGTTCCCAGGAAGCCAGCTTAGATGGGGGAAGAGAAAACATCTGAGGGACCAGCCCCTTCCACTTCCCTGTCCAACCCACCTCTGGCCAGGACTCTCCTTCTTTCTGGAGGTCACCTCCTCGCAGCCCCAGTGCAGTATTGACGCTCCTGACCATTCACTCGGGCAAGACAATTACATTTAGGGAGAAAAATAACATTTTCTGCTGGTAATAACTTGCAATGAATTAAAGCAAAAAACGGATTTGTTCTGTTTAACAAAGCAACGGTGGAAGATGAGAAGCACTCATCAAGTGAGGAAAAAACCCAGTCTAATTGCAGCAGAAGGCCATGCACGGGTGAGCACTTGACAGCTAACGGGGCCATTAAAGATCCACCCAACACCATGCAACCCTCCCTAGAAGGTTCTGGGAGGCTCAGATAGGCACTAAGAGTTTTCCAAGCTAATGACACGCTCCAGTTCCTGGGAATTTCTTGGTCCCACTGCACCAAACCTCAAGAGGGTTTTTGCAGAGTTTCTATTTATCTTCTGCTTTCCCAGCCTGGCCACGGCTCAGGGAGTGCTCGGCCAGCTCGGACGTGCTCCACCAGCCAGCGAGAGGAGAAGCTGCAAGTTTTCATGAGAAGTTCCCAGGGGAAAACTGAGCTCTTCTAATGAGAAGTCTGAGGGAAAAAAAACAAAACAAAACAAAACAAAAACCCCACCAGCCCCAGACATATGGAGTTCCTTCAGCACCGTATTTCTGTGGCAGCCAACAAAACCACAGAACATGCTTCTCAAACTGCAGCTTTCCCTGTAATTTACTTTGCCGTCACCTCCCCCAAACCAGGGCTCATCTGTCTTAAGAAAGATGCTAGGGGTGAGAGGGGACATTTTGCTGTAGGACAGGGAGTTGTCCTACAGGAATTCCTAAAGGAATTCCAAGGAAAGACTAAGTACAACTGCTTGCAAAGTGTGCAAGTGGAGCAGACAACATGCTCCTCTACCTTTTGCCGGCCATGAAGAGGCCCCATAGGAGCTGTCAAGAGTGGGGTGGGAACTGGGAGGAGGGCAGAGATACAGCTGGGACAGGAGCACTCTGAAAACTCCCATAACACACACCAAAATCTGGCTTCAATGAAGGAAGGGAGTTGAGGAGACCATCAGACCACCATCTCTTGGAGAGTCCTCTCCACGGCTAAAATCCCTGGCTGGATTTGGCCCAGGGGAGAAGGAGCAGAGTCTTTGAAGGGTTCTACCCATCTGAATACGTGGTCAGTGGGGCTGCAGGATTGCAGTGACATGTCTGGAAGGACCATGCCTCACACCAGCTTTCCTCCAAGGCTAAGGACTTACAGGCAGCGTTATCCTACACCAGTGGACCAGAGATAAGAAACTTTTATCATTATTCATGCGAAAGCATCAAAGCAGAATCAGAGTCCAGAAGGCTTGCCTTGTGAGAAAATAAGGACATGCATCATTAGCCTTTAATATACCTTAATTGCTTCAAGTGTTGTAAGATCTCAGCTTTCAGAAGAAAACCAGTTTGGCCAGCAGAGCGCCGTGCAGCACAGGCACGCCAAGACAAGACCATTCTCAAAGGCTCCTTTGCTAATGAACAGGCTGCTCAAACCTCTGCCAGGGCAACAAGAAGAATCCCTGGGGATACAAAAGGAAGAGGCAGACCTAGTATTTCTAGGAGGCCAACAAACTCTGAGTTCTTGCTCTGCTCAAATGTCACAACCTTTTGATGAGGGACCAGGTGTCTCACCCTGAAGAAGCATCTCCAAGGTCATTGGGATGTAGGACCCAGATGAGATGGCCAACAGCAATGAGACCTCTTCAAGACTTGGGATGGGGAACGTGCTCCATTGGCACTCGGGGATCATCACGGGACAGGCTTTGCAAGGCAGGAGAACAGCTCGGGAAGGTCCCTCTGGAGCCCCAGCCCCTGGGCACAGCCACCAGCGCAGCCTCAGCTCTTCTCAAGCTACACCATTCCTCATTAAGATCAATCCCAGCCTGATGTTCTAATTAATAACCTCATCTTGCCTCCCTGCGTGCAAGCACGGGAAATTTGGGCAGCTGCAATCACAGCTTGCTTCAAAGAAACTAATTTAGCACAACGCTGTTGCTGACATCTTTCCTGGACTCAACTCACCTTTTCTGTACCTAATTTCCCTGGGGTTTGGGGTACCTGGGGAAATGAAGAGCAAACAATATCAAAGCTCCAGTTGCACCCAAGTATTAGATTAGGTGAGGAAAATGTGTGTCGTTAACTCCAGCCAGCACCATGCTATAAATACGCTTAAACACGTTGGATGATGTCTTGATACGTTGATTTGGCTCAAGGTGGTGATGAGGTGAATGGCATGACAAAAATCCACATACAGTGGATATTTGAACCCACTTAAATACACAAAGTACATCAGTTTTGACACCGTTGCATGAAATTGGTGTAATTTAAGTGTAGAAAGCGGTGAAGGATCTCTGTAGGTACCCTGGTTCTGCTAAAACTTTTGGGAGAGCCTCAGCATCCCTGCAGCTCCCAAAAAAGCTTCTCTTCCAAGGCAAAAAAGGCCCACAGTCCAAAGGCCCACAGTCCTCCAGCAAATGCAACACAAGAATTCAAGAATTTCATTCTTTTTTCTTGTTCAAAAAAAGCAGCAGACCAGGAAGGCCTGAACCCTCGGAGACTGACGGACCCAAGTTAGGTTGGACACCTGTAGCTTCAGCGTCTTGCACACTTGGAGGAAGAAGGCACTTGGAGAACACTAGATTTGTTTTTTAGGAAGTCTGGTAAAAATTGGTTCAGCTATCATCTTACATGTTTTTTATAATTACATTCCCTCTGTGGTCTGAGCAACGTCCCAGAAAGTTTCCCACATAAAATAAAGTCCAGCAAAATCCATGAGCACCTGAAACAGGAAGATTCAGACTCCACTGAAATCAGTCCCACAGACCCAGATGGTGGGATCTTACAGATCTGCTGCGGAATAAAACAACTGTTTGTAAAGATGGCTCATATAGAAAAGTTTGAAAAATACAGATTTTCACTCCCAGCCACCAAACAGAGTCCTCCATGGTGAAAAACTGGAAGACAACATGATCCACAACCCAAACAGAGCAGAGGTCTCACCAACATTCTGGGGAAACACAAGGATTAGGAGAGGTGCCATAACTCAGCTTTTAGTCCTTCAGACTCTCAGCAATGCCAGGGGAAAGTTCTTCTGTAAGCAGCAAAAGGGAACTTGGGAATTATATTTTCATGAGAATGACTGCTCACGATCCTGCTGTGGACCCAAGTCCCACAGTGATCTCCAGCCAGCACCCAGGGGGTGGCAATGCACACCGACACCAACCAAACCCCTGGGAGCTTTAGTTGTCTATGCTGAGATGATAAGACCAAAACTCAATGTTGGCCACCAAGGAAGAGGGCAGATCCCCACCCCAGGCAGTCAGGGACAGGACTCCCTCGCCGGCCCCAGGGGTGCTGCCCTCGCCCGCTGATGTCAAAAGCAGGTTTAGTACAAATGTGCTCTGTGGTTTCACTTCGATGCGCCCAGCAGGAGGGAGTTTGCAGTTATTCACACGTGGAGAAGCCTGAACAAAAAACTTCAGACTCGGAAAAAATACCCTTGGTTAGGAAGGAAGATTTTTGAAGGAAGAGCAGGGGCTCCACAAACTCACTTAATCATTCTCTGCCTGGCTGATAAATCCTTCCCTGCCTTGAGGCAGCTCAAAACAAAACTCAAGAGCCTACCAAGGGTCAGTCCTGGGAGAGACCTTCCCCGGTGGGCAACACAGATGAACTGAGAAAAGGTGAATGGGGGTGAGGGGAAGAGCGGTTCAGCTGCCAGGCAGCAAGACGAAAGGTCAGTCAAAGTCCAAGCAGGTTCAGACCTGGCAGAAGAGGAGCGATGCCCGCTGACCTGGCTCAGCGTTCAGCCTCAACTCCCAGCCCAAAACACTCTGAACACGGCAGGAGAGGACATTATTACAGAGCAAACACAGCCCTGGCAACATCAGAACTGACAGAAACCCATCATGCACCAAGCAGGGACCACTGAGGACATCAAACTCTCTGGGACGAGCTGTAGCATGACCCCTCCATGGAGCAAGGTCCTTTAGACCTCAAGGTGCGCCAGGAAGAGGGTGGGAGACACCAGGAGCACCTAATGGCCTCTTGCGCCCACAGGAACCCGAGGACAAACGTACCTAGAGCAACATGAAGCCGAATCACATCCTGGAGGCAGCCTCTCCTCTTGCACTCCCAGCTGATCCAGACAAACTGGTGAGCAGGACACATCAGGTCAGTGCCACTCCTTCAGGACCTTCAGGCCACCACTGAAATTAGGCTACCACAAATCAGAGGAGATCAAGAACAACAGCAGGAGGACTCGGGACCAACGTGCCAGATCTAGGAGGACAAGCAAGATGCCCAGATGCTGGGGAGGGACGGCTGGGAAGATGATGTTCTCTACTACTGTGGTGACACCAATTCATTTCAAAACACAGTAGGTTTTAATTTAAGAAGCCAACAGGAATCGTGCCCTTTAAAAAGGGCACCAAAGCTGGTAAGAGCAATGAACCAGTAGAAGATCCCAAGGAAGAGCAGTGTAGGGTTAATTCCTCTCTCTGAGCACTAACAGTAGCCAATGAATGGCATCCAGGGAGGTTGCAGAACATCCCCTTCACCATGTCTCTTGCTCAGCAAGGAAGAAGGACAAGACTGCTGTCTTCAAGGCATCACCAAGACCTAAGCAAGGCTGATATACCAAGGAGAAATATCCTTTTTCCCTCCATCAAGGATGTGTGCCACCCCCTCAGATCAGCTGGTCAGGGGGTCTTATTCTGAGCTCCCTCTGTTATTGCCCCTTAACCTTCTCCATCACACAACTGCTGAGGCTCTGCCCCAGGCCCTGCCACCAGCCCTTCTCACCAAGCCCAGAGGGTGCCATCTGCTTCCCAACCCTGCAGATTGGCCACAGGAATCCCTGTTCAGAGACAACAGGATGGGGACATCTTCATACCAATGATTACCTACAATGATTGGTTGGGAAAAGTGGGAGGGATGGCCAGAAGAGCTCAAAGCATGAGGATTTCAGATGAAATGTGGGAGGGAATGGAGTAGAGGACATCTCTTTGGATGTCTCATGTCTAGAGAGCATGAGATGGGACAGGATTGAGGAGCTGAGGGTGATGCTCTGTGAGCAACCTCACCCCACGCTCACAGCCAGCACCACCAGCTCAGTTCCAAAAGCTCCCTGTGCTTTCAGAGGGTGAATTAAACCCTTTCTTCCCAGGCTGAAAAGGAAATTCAAAGCTATTTGCTGCCTTTGGCGCCTGAAAGGCAAACTGCTGTTGTTGGAGAAGCCATACAAGGCTGGAGGGGACCATCTGCCCCCTCGTGGCCCTGCAGGGGTTGTGGGGTGGTGGGAGCTATTGTAATGCAGGCACAACCACGGGGAAGGAGGTGGGAGGATGTTCCTGAGTCTCACCAGTTCCCAGCTCTGCCCATAATCAGCAGCACTGGGCAGGCCGCTATTTGCTTGAGAAACAGCCAGCTTTTTCCCCAAATGCTCCCTTTAAAGCAACAAATCAAGGCATAGCTCCAAGGTACAATTAAGAAAAAAACCCAACAGTCATCAAGAGCTCAGTACCATTTGGGCTGGAGGGAGAGAGAAAGGCTCGTCTTTCCCTGAGGTCTGAGACTAATGAGAGCGGCTGGAAGCAGAGCCCTCGGCCACCTCCTCCTCCTCCTCCTCCTCTCCTGGGGCTTTAACTTGGCCCTCATCCCCTTAGCTGAGTGTTCTTCCTGCCAAGGAAACTTCTCAGGGCCCAAGTCCATGCTCTGCAGTGGCACCGTTCCCCCATCCCGTTGTCCCAGACTATGCCATGCCCTCCCTGTAGCTGCCACCCATGTTCAGGACACCACGGGCAGGACCTCGTGCCGGCACCATGGTCCATCGCCAGTGGCTGTCAGGCTCTCTTCAGGGTGATTAACCAGCCTTAACGAAGAGCTAAGCCAGTCCTGTGCCTGAGGAAAGCAGCTCACGCTTAATGACCCCGCCAACAAGCTTTGCGCTGATCTGCCGAAAGGGAGAAAGGTTGCCAAGGGGCAGGGGAAGAGAGAGGAACTCTGGCAACTCCCGACATCCCTGGAGCCCATCCGAGTCAGCCAAGCCACAGCCAAGCCCGTGGATGGATCAGGGCATGGTGATCAAGCCACCACAGCCACGCTACAAATGTCACCTGGCAGCAAGGAGAAAGGCGAGGATGGAGGTTCCTCCCAGAGCCAGTGCCACCAACCAGCAAGCCCCGCTATCTCTCAATGGGCTTGAGCAGCTCCTTTGGTGCCAGGAGACCAGAAGGCAGAGGGCAAACCTGAACGTCTTCTCTTTTCCTTCAGGAACCACGTCTGCATCCCCTCCAGAGGAGGATCTCGGCACACAGAGCAGAAGCCCAGGTGACAGCGCAGATGAGCTGAGTGTAAGAAATGGCACACACACATGCACAGGCTTCACTCTTTCCACCAAGTCCTTGGCTCCACACGCCTTCCAAGCCCACTCCTATTCACTGCCAGGTCCTGGCAGTGCCCAAAGGCTCAGTGCAGCACAAGAATTCGAGAATTTAATGTTTTGCTGCCCTGGAGCCATGTCTCTCCACATTTTACCAACCTGAGGTGCATGGTCAGCTGGGCTGCTGACCCCCATGTGGAGAGCAGGGGCTTTCAGCAGCCATCAACCCCACCAACCTCGCAGGTAGCTCCAGCTTTCCCCGCTCCAGGATCATCCGCACCCTCTCCAGCTCCCTTCCCAGGTTATGTCAGGTCAAGCAGACGAATGCAAGACTGCACAGAATTTGTTGCTGCATCAGCTGCGGGTTCGGGTGCCTGTTGCCACGCTGCAGTCAGCAGGCTCTGCTCTCCTCGCAGGGGGAGGAAGAACAAGGAGAGGAGCCGGGGGGAGAAGCCGCCTCAGGTGCGGAACCAGCATCTCCTCCACGCAAGAGGAGGAAGAAGAGATTTATTCTGACACGCGGTGAAAGCCTGCAGCGGGGCTGGCCCTTTCTGTCAAAGCTGCTGGACCAGAGGAAGGCTTACACGCCGGAGCAGAGAGAGGGGAGGGCACCAGCAATCAAGCGATATATGCATCACTCACGCAGGGAGACGGGCAGCAACGCAAGAAGAACCAGGCTGCAAAAGATACCTGCCTACCAGGCTGGGGGGGTGGTGGTGGTGGTGGCCGGCCATCGCTGCTTGTCCTCTGCACCCGGGGTTGCCAGTGAGGAGCAGGGGCTCGGCGCGGCACTTGGGCACACACATAGCATAGCCCTCTCTAGGGGCTTGGTGTCTCAAAGACTTTGGCCTCAAAAGGGGCTGGTTTGGTCACAGGCAGCTCCCGGGGTGAGACGTGGTGGTAAGAAGCAACCTCGCCATCCAACGTGGCCACGCGGGTGGGATGTCCCTCTCTGTGTCTGGAGTGAAGGTCAAGTTGGCTGCGGAGTGTTCGCAGTACAGGAGGGAAGGAAATATTCAACTCACAGGGGAGCTGTAACAGGAAGGGTCCTGGTCTGCAGCAAAAGCAGCGTGGCCAGCAGGGCCAGGGAAGGGGGTCTCCCTCTCTGCTCTGCTCTGGGGAGACCCCACCTGGAGCACTGCATCCAGCTCTGGAGTCCTCAGCACAGGAAGGACGTGAGCCTGTTAAAACAGGTCCAGAGGAGGCCACAGAGATGCTGGGAGGGCTGAGCCCCTCTGCTGGGAGGACAGGCTGAGAGAGTTGGGGGGGTTCAGCCTGGAGAAGAGAAGGCTCCAGGGAGAACTTAGAGCCCCTTCCAGTCCCTCCAGGAAAGCTGGGGAGGGACTCTGGATGAGGGAGGGGAGCCCTGGGAAGAGGGGGAAGGGTTTGCCCCTGGAAGAGGGGAGATGGAGCTGAGCTGTGGGGAAGAAGTTCTTTGGTGTGAGGGTGGTGAGAGCCTGGCCCAGGTTGCCCCGAGAAGCTGTGGCTGCCCCATCCCTGGAGGGGTTGAAGGCCAGGTTGAAGGGGGCTTAGAGCAGCCTGGTATGGTGGGAGGTGTCCCTGCCCAAGGCAGGGGGTGGCAGTGGGTGGGGTTTAAGGTCCCTTCCCACCCAAACCATTCTGTGATTCTCTGGGCCCTGTTTCAAAAGGGACCTGGAAGGAGGTGGTGAAGGCTTATTTGAAGGATCACCATGCCCAGGTCTTACCACAGCGTCAGGAGCGACCCTAAGGCCAGTAAAGGTCCTGCTCTCCTACTTTGGGGCTGGCAGTACTCAAGGGATGGGTCTGCTGTACTCTCCAAGTGACAGCAACAGTCCAGACAAGGGTTTCAGGCCTTTCTTTTCAGATTTTAGTCACCCCACTGGGTATGACAAGTGCACCAGCTCCGATTGACTCCCTGCCCTGGATTTTGCCCTCTCTTTGGAGTAAGGATTGCCCTGTTACCAGCATCTGTGGGAAGTGGAGATGGGGAAGGTTGGAGGGAAGATGGGGAGCAATGGGTGAATTTTTTGGGTTACCAATCAAGAACTTCGATCCTCACTACTCTGTACCATCCCCCAAGTTCTTCACAGCTTCAGAGCTATACGTAGCCCAAATCTAATCACCTGAGAGGCTTTGTGAGGGGGCTGCTGGACCAGCCAACACAGAAGGCAGATGGGCAGGACTGGATGAAACCCCACATCATACTGTCAACTCCTTGGCACCCCACGCTTTCTTAAGGAAAAGATTGTTCCAGCTGCCACATGCTTTGGCAAGAAGCAACCAGATCTTTTCTCTTTGTTACAAGCCCAAATGTTCCCATCAAGCAGGTATCCACCACGACCTGCAGCATCATTGCGCTACCAAATCCCAGCTGATTCCTGGGATTCCAAGCCACGACTTCCAGAAGGAGCACAACCCACAGAGGGATGCATCCACCTCACTGCAGAACCTGGGGAACAGGAGCTCCGCTCCAGTATGATGAACAGGCACCAGGGATGATGCTAACATCTCCTGTGGTTTGGAGAAGTGGTCTCTTTTTCCTTCCTCATCCCTCCTCTGTGGATATAGAGTCAGAACAGATTTTGGTTATCCTCAGCTTTTCCACCGTCTCCGTTCTTCACACGGAGGGCTTAGGAGGGGAGTGGAACCAGCTTGACCCCAAAGGCCCCTTCCAAATTCAACCAGTCTGTGATTCTTGCAAGGTGCAAAATCAGCTCTCTGATTTTGCAATTTGGCTGATAAAACCCAGGAAACTGTGCCCGTCCCAGCCCACAGCCCCAGCTCTCTCAGGGTAACCATACTCTGGAGAGCACCAACGCTGGCCCACAGAGGCTGATGCCCGACTCGAGTTCCGATGACAGAAACCAGAAGCAGGGAAGCCCCGCAGAGTCACCCCATGCTTCACCAGTAGCTTGTCTTTCCAAATGTGACACTTCTCCTCCGGGCCTCAGCTTCCCCGAGAAGAATCATCCACCAGACACCACTTCTGCTTACACCACACTGGGAGGTGAAGTGCCCCAACACGGGAGGGAGGGAAGGGGCTGCACCACCACGTCCCCCCTCCATGAGGCTTCCTGCCACCACCACCAGTATGCCAATGTCCCCTTATTCACATCTCCACCAGCCTCAAGGTGGTTCAAAGCCCCCAAGACAGGACTGGGTGCTACCCAACAGTTTTAACTTGTTTTTTGCCCTCCCCACACATTTAAGCCACAGGGCTCACAAACACTGGGGTCACAAAGGCTTCTTTCTGGGTTTCTCACTTCTCTGGAGTGCTGGGTGTACCAGCAGGTGCCCTCCCATCAGCTGCCAGCACCAAAAGCAGGTCTTCCCTTAAAAATAAAGGGTCCGTTCCTCCCCCCACAGCCATCGAAGCCCAGAGGTTATTTAATTCCGAAGAGGTTTTTATAGAATAATACAAAGCCTTTGCAGAACGCTGCGGGGAACCTCAGCAAATGCATATTCTCTGGAAAAGGAAGGAGCTCAGAGATCCTCAGCCAAACTGAGTGGTGGGCAGAGACGCTTCGATTCAGCCACACAGATCTTGCAATACTTTCCCCCCAAAGCCTCTCCTGAGAGCGAACTCAAGCAACTCTCAGTGCTATGAATCCTTCACAAGACATTCAAAGTGCTCTGCAACCCAGAAATCCTCCCAGCCCACTAGCCCGGTGCTGAGACCTCACCTAAAGGGCCACAGGAACTCAGCAGGTCCAGCAGGGAAGAGCCCCATCTCTCTGATGGTCCCATCAACATCCCATTCATCGTTGGGTCCCATCAAGAATTTGACCAGGACAGGACCCTGTTGTCCCTCTTTATGAACGCTAGGGAATGAAAAGTGGGTGAGCAGAAACACCCCCTTAAATATCACCTGAGAGAGAGTTCAGTGCCCTAATTTCCTCCTGACACCTCGGAGATGGGGAAGGATGGACACTGAAGAACTGCCACTTCCAGCAGCAGCAGAAGCAACCAGGAGCCCACAGCTCCTAAACCATTCAACTGCAGCAGCAGCAGCAACAGAGCTATGTTCTACCACCAGCACCTGGAACTGTGGCACTGCACCTTCCTGCTCCCAGCTTCATGAAGGGTTTAACACGTCAGGAAGCTCGGCCGTGATGAGTCTGGAGGCTCAGTTGAATGCTCCCACCCAACAACAGCCCAGCCCAAGAGCAAGGAGGAGCCCAAGGTGCCATGTTACTAAGCCAGAAATTGTCTGGCTACACCCTGCTACCAAGGATGCATTTCAAAGCAACATCTTTGCCCCAAGCAGAGATTTCAGCAAAAAGATCCCTCCAAAAAACACTCAGGGAACACTCAGTACCTTTAATCTGTAAGCAGCTGTGTCCTCCTGGCATGCTGGGGAAGGCAGGGACCTGCTCCTGTTTAAGTGGTGGGACACAGACACACGCAAAAAGCCCATCCAGAAGAGACCAGGGACTCAAATCTGGATGTCACAAGTCTACTGCTTCTACCATTAAGACTCTTTTTCTTCTCCCTGCTGTCCACCTGGCTTCAGCAGACAGGGAACTGGGGCCACCAGCCTCACCAGGAGACACCCTCCCCTCAGCCTCCTCTCAGCTTCTAGAAGCTTAAAAACCAAACAGCACAGATTATTCCCACCACAAGGCGAAGGAAGCCTCCCCCAGCGCCCCGACCAAGTACAGCCCAAAGTCACTCAGTGAAGTCCTTGCGTCCCTGTTTTCCTGCCAAGGAAGGTCTGCGTTTGTCCCCGAGGCGTGAGACAGACCCGAGCAGGCCTGGCTCCGTGCCGCGCTCCAGCAGCCAAAGCATTATCAGCTCTGAAGGCGGCCACAGGCAGGGACAGGAAACCAGCAGGAAAAGCAAAGTCTATCCCAGAACTCCTGTCCGGCCTCAGATTGACTCCCCACTACTCCGCTTCCTTCCTGCCCATCACAGACCCAGGGAGGAGGATATTCAGAGCCAGGGCTCCCTACCCTGACTCCTTCTATCGACTTACCTAATTTTTTATTTTTTTTTTTTTTTCTTTTCCAGGTATATATTTATCTGTTCCTCTCTGGAAAACAACCATCCACTGCTTCCTTCCCCCCTCCGGGTTGTTTCACCCGCCTCGCCATGGGAACGGCGGGTACTTTGATGCCTGACAGCCCGGCTGATCTCAGCGGGGCTTTTGAACCCTCTCTCCCATAATCGCTGCCTAAAGTGAGTTCTTCCCACGCAATGCACCGCCAGTGATTTTCCTGTCTCCGGGAGCCACGCAGCACACGGCTGGGATGAGTCCTCCTCTCCCTTTAGCAGGGGAAATATATAATTATCAGAAAAAAAACCACCCCACTCCTGTCCCAACAGGACACCGGCTTTATCTGCACCGTGAGCGGCGGTTCTTGTTCCTGCCCCAACATCCGCTCCTCCGCGAAGGCTGGTCCTTCAGGAAATTTATTTCCACGTGTCAAGATTTCGCTTCATTTCTCAAGTTCCTCTGAGCTACAGACTTTGAATCACGAGCCGTCTTTCACCTGGCACCCACCGAGGCCGAGGATACACAACCTTTTCAGTGCCCGGTGCCAGCTTTGCCCTGGAAGCTCCTAAACCTCAGTGGTGGCTGTGCATGATCACACCACGGCATTTATCTGCGAACTATCAACACCTGCCCCAACTCTTCACGGCAATAGAGGGAAAACCAGCAATCTGGAGGGAAGAATCCCACAGGCAGGACCCACCTCTGGTGGCAGGGTCCCTCATAACAAGAAGGGACAAACCCACACAGCACAGATCACCACCCAGAAGCTTGGGAGAGTCAAAAATGTTGGTAGACACGGCAACAGACGCTGGGAACTGCACAAAATAGAGATTTTTCAAGGCCTCTTGGGTGTTGCTCAGAACTCAAGTCCGTGGCTGAGAGCAAAGACAACAGCTAATTGGTTTCACACGGTTACCAGCTCAACAAGGAGAGCCGAGACAGGGCTACGAAGGAGCCAAGTGGGACATCACTTGCCTGGGAGCCCCCCTGCAGTCGTGCCCCAGACACCCTGAAGCAGACTCGCTGGGACTCACAGGAAAGTACAGAAAACGAGGACTGCACGACAGATACTACACGAGCATCACAGCAAACGCCTCCCGTGGAAAGCCCCAACAGCTCAGGGAACACTCAGAAGCAAGCGGCTATTCCTAAAAGACTAGTGGCTCCAGACAGACTCGAGGGAGTACGAACACCCAGCCGGGCTGGAATCTACACATAAACCAAGCATTAGGCAAAAGCTCAAATATTACTAACACAAAACATGGCAGCCTCTGCAGCCAAGCCCCAGGGCAGAGGATTTTTAGATGCTTTTGCCATACCTCTCAACCTGTCAGAGGCCGAATGCAGGACACCAGCCCTCCAGCGCGAAGGAAAATCCCTCGCTGCAAGTGGCCGACGGGGAAGGGGCAGAGGCAAAGCCTCAGAGACGTGTCTGAGGCGCCGATTTTATCAAGGAGGGATAGAAACGGGGGGTTGGAAACACTCAGCTCTTTTTCAGAGAATTGTTTTGGTGCGTTTCGTTCCCCCAAATCTGGTATTGAAAAGCATTTTGTTGCTTTTGCACGAAAACAGCTTTTCTTCCTCTTTTTGAGTTCAGAAACTGTTGCTACTTATCGTCACCCAAACTGGAATCTCAACCCTCCGTCTGTGACACTGTGGTGGGTTAGGCTGACACACACCCCCAGTGCAATGGGGAAGTAGGGAAGAAGAGAAGCCACAAGAACATGGTGAGCTCCTTAAAGGAGACAAGATCCCATTCCCAGGCAGCCACCGTCACCATTTAGGTGTGTGAGGAAGAACTGGGATGAGTCCCACAGTCCATTCTGCAGGAGACACCAGCAGCCCTACAAAAAGGACCTCAAATCGGTGGAAATTTGTCTCTAGCTTTTGGGAGGAATTGAACTGAGCCTCTGAAGGAAAGGACCTGACACCCAAGAGGATGCAAAGCACCTTATTTCCCACAGGCAGCATCCCGGACTCGAGCTGAGAGGTAAGCAGGTAAGCAGGTTCCTTCCCCTCCTCCTTACCTTCGCACCCGGTGGTGTAAATGCTGATGCTGCCGCGTTATAAGGGCACTTTCCCAAACGGGGCCACCGTGACTACTCCTATACCAGCTCACGGCTGGGTGCCCCGGGTAGGGCGCGCTACTGAAGCCGTGGTCCGACTCCGTCTCCGCGGCCAGCGATGAGGCAGAGCTCCCCATGGTTTCCCCCCTACCCCGGCCACGCTGAGATTTATCCTAGGTTAGGTTCCGAGCCGCGCTGAGATTTATCCTAGGTTAGGTCCGAGCCAGGGGCAGGGGCAGTTCGGGTGGAAGAGGCGAGGCGCCGCGGCATGGGCTGCTGTAAAGATCCCAACACACTGGAGAAAGGAAGGTCTGTTCTGATCAAGAGTTAAAAAAAAAAGAAAAAACAAACGAACAAACAAACAAAAGAGAAAGGGGGGAAAAATAATAAAAAA
>VXBJ01003869.1:217631-228210 GCA_013400055.1 Nycticryphes semicollaris | reverse complement strand
GGGGGAAAAAAAAAAAAAAAAAAAAAAAAAGGAAAGAAAAAGAGAAAGGTAAGGTGTGATTTAAGCAACAACCTTCCATCCTTAGAAGCCTATTCATGCACTCTCTGACCAGGATTCCCCATCCCAGCACTCACTGGGATGGGAAGGGTCTTTTCACCGAATCCAGCTTTCACTGCCTGGAGACAGGGAGTAGGGGGGCTGTAGAGGAGGCTCTCCCCAGTGAAGTGCTCCAACTAGCAGAGGAAAGCACACCAGAGCCCAGCAGAAAGCCCCTGCCACTATGGGAAAGCGGCCCAAAAGGGGACAAGCAGGTCTCACTTAAGAGCCCAGACTAACAGCCCAGTAAGGCTGAAAACACACAGACTGGGCACCTGCACAAGTAGGTTTTCTGTGACAGGGCAATGAAATACTTCCTTTCAGCTCACACCAATTTTTAGTTGACATGGAGTACCCCCCTACCCACAGAAGCAGGTTTGGGGCTCTGACTCTTCTTCCTTTTCTCCCTCTCTCTTTCCAACTTTTCTTTTGTTTTTTTTTTAGAATTTATTCTTTGAGCATCCTCCAGTTAAAACCATCGAAACATTGCGTGTCCTCTGGTATTTGAAGAAGTTTAAAGATACCCGTCTCCCCTACAAGGAAAAAGGCCCAGCAATCTGGATGCGAGTCAGGAGGAACGGATCGAGGGGACATTTAACAGAGCAAAGAAGAAGAAACGAGGAAGGAGAAGAAAAAGGAAAAATCAGCAGAGCTGAGCTTATTCAATTACCCATCGGGATTTAGAGATGAACGAACTGTAGAAAGACCTTTGCGAAGCAACCGCTTTGTGCGGCAAAAAGGCTGAAACAAAGACTCCTAAAGTACAGATTTTTTTTTTTATTTTTTTTTTTCAATCCTGGGATTGTTCTAAAGGATCAAGAAAGGCCTTGATGGATAACAGACGCTCACACGCAGCCGCTCCAGGAGCGGGTGAAGTTTTGCTATGAACGAAATACCGCAGTGTGCCAGCATTAAGCCATTATTAGCTGGAGAATGTTCACTGCTCTGTCGTGGTCTCTTCCCTGCAAAGCCTGGGCTAATCAAATAAAACTGGAAAAAAAAAAAAAAAAAGAAGAAGAAAAGCCCCAGAGCACAATTTTCCCTCCATGGATTTCCTCGTTGTAATCGCTCTGCCGAGCTGCCGTGCATCAGCCAAGCCGGCTCCACACTCTGCTCCCCGCGACCTGCCCGACAGCAAGATTTCACTCCTTTCTTTTGCAGATCCAGCCCAAAAGGGATCCCTGGTGCTTCCTATCTCATTTCCAGCTATTTGGGCAGTTGATTTGTAACAAATCTGGTTTTCTGGCTAAATGAAAGCCACGTGATGAGAGGGGAAGAGCATTGTCCCACACCTCCGCCTTTTCTGCTGCATCCCTCCACGGCTGCCCCGTAGCGAGCCCAGGCGTCGTGGGGGAGGCAGCCACGAGACCTGCTGGAAGAACAGACTCTGGCTCTCACCTCAAGACTCGGGTTCTACCACGAGAAAGTGAATAAATAAAGGTGAGATGGGGAGAAACACGGCCCTGTGCAGTTCACCGCAGGCTGTGCTGAACAGAAGGCAGGATGCTGCCACTTAATAGCCTTTTTCCTCCCTCGAGCAGACTCAAACTGATAAATAAAGCAATTCCACAGGCTGGGTCGAGACCACTTCCTCAGTTGGAGAAAGCAGAACCCTTTGCTTCCTCCCTCAGATGGAAATGCCAGTTTTAGCTCACCAGGAGAGGCGAGAGACATGCCTGCTGCCCGCATCGCTGCCGGCTCCTGAGGCCCTCCGTGCTCCTGCCTCGCTCCCTCCTCCTCTGCCAGGTCTGCACCAGGAGAAGAGAGGCTGGGAATCTTGTTTTAAAGCCCTGCGGTAAAACCCCGGGGTGGGTGGAGCTGGGGAGAGGAAGGGAGCTATAAATAGGTGGAGGATAACCCGGCTAAGTCGTAGTGATCTCCAAGACTGTCGGGTCTAAGTGGGCTGCTTGGCTGCGAGCGCTGCGTGAAATCGGCTTTCTCTGGGCAAAGCAGTAAATCCTTTTCTTCAGGGTCACCCCTTGCACCAGGTGAGAGCAGCCCATGAACAATATTTAGGGGGAGGAACACTGGCCCCGAGAAAGGGAGAGGGCGAACCTGTTTGAAACCAGGAGGAGCATCAGAGCTGGATGCAAAGCATTGTCGTGCTCACCACGCGGGGCCAGAAACCACCTCCGGCCAACGCTACGCAAATTGAGAGCCTGCAAGAAGTAAAGGTGAGAAGGAAAACTACACCCCAGCCAGGGCTCGGGGGCAGTTAAAGAAGCCTGCAAAGAAGAAAAGCCCCTATGGAAGCACCCAGCCTTACTTTTGAGGAGGTTCTGCCACCAGGCAGGGAGATGCGATGCCCTGCACGTTGCCCAAGCTCAAGCCGTGGAAGGAGAGCAAATCGCCAAGAACTCCTCTGTCTTGGCAGGAGGGTGCAGGATTTTCTTCCTAATTAATAAAGCACTGCTTCCACCTACCTAATCAGAAGAAGCAGCAACAACGTGAACAGATTGAAGTGCCTTGAGAAGGGTGGAGCTCACTCATGGCAATTAAGAGCTAAGCACCTTAGCAAGATGCTGAGTTTGGGTTCTGGGGTTTTTTGCCCCTTGCAGCTGCAATAATTACCAGGTTTTGGTCAACGCTGTTTAACTGCTCCCAAATTAAAGCCTAATTTGGTCTTTCCACCTCCAGGCCACTTGCATCCACTTACCCTGATCTGTTGGGACGTGATGCAGACCCTTCCTCAAACTGCCCCACCGGCACCCTTAGGCAGCAGGAGGAGTTTAGAGTCAGTTCAGGACGGCAAAGCTCTCCCATGGAGGTCCCTCCACAGCCCAGATGCCTCCAGATAAACCCTGTTCCTCACCAGCAGCGCTGACCCTTTGGGCCCCAGCTCTTCTCTCACACCACCCAGAGCGAAGCAGGCAGGAAGGGTGGGGAGCTGGGTCTGCCCAGCCCCCTTTCCTTCCCTCTGCCTCCAAAGGAGGTTTTGGCTTTGAAGAAAAAAAAAAAAAAAAAAAAAAAAAAGAAAGAAGAAAAAATACTATCCTGAGTGTTTCAACCTATCTAGGAAGTGGCAGGATCATCTTTTCCTAGGATCCTCCCCAAGCTCTTCCCTTTGGCAGGCAGCAGGAGGAAGAGACAGAGATCCCTGGAGCTGCTCCAGCCCATGGGAAGCCAGTGAGACAGACCAGCCCCAGTTGGTCCCATGTGCAGAAGATTCCTCCTTGTGCTGGGATATCCCCCACGCTCCTTTCCATGCTAATTTATTCCTCCATGCAGCACAAGCCAGCTCAGCTCCTGCTGGAGTTTTCCAACCCCTCCTGGTTCTCAAGCCTCCCACACTCAGGGACAGGACTCTGTCACATCATTAACTCATCCACTCTCCCAGCCTATAAATAAAGTCACCTCTGAGCTACTCCCTGGCTCCAGGGAAGATCCGGGAATAAAAACGCAGACATCCCATGCACCAGACAGCTATGGATGGAGGTGCTGGGCCAGCAGCTGGCCCAGAAGAAGGCATACCATGTACCTGGGGGAAAAGCATCCCTCAAAAGCTGTGCCCAGAGGAAGCCACAAGCAGGAGGCTTTCTTCTAAGACTGAAGCTGCAAGTCCCAGCTCTTCCCTTCCCTCTGCTGGGTGGACTCCCCTTCCTGGGGGCTGACTAAAACAGGATGGGACCTGGTACCACCCTCAGCAGCAAAGGAGGAGCTTTCTGCTCTCACCTCCCTGCAGCAGTGCTTGCAGAGAGAAGCAAGGGTTCCAGAAGAGATTTGGATGTCCAGGCCCCACACACAGCCCTGGCAGGAGCTGCCTGCTGCATCTGAGCACTGCAGGATGGAGCTCACACATCCTGAACGCAAAGCAGTTCATCAGGGGCAGATGAGGGCAGCTGTAGGTGCTGTGCTTGGCTTAGGAGATCAAGCTGGAGAAGACTACTTCAGAGAATCACAGAATGGTTTTGGTTAGAAAGGACCTTAATGACCACCCAGTGCCACCTCCTGCCCTGGACAGGGACACCTCCCACCACACCAGGCTGCTCCAAGCCCCCTCCAACCTGGCCTTCAAGCCCTACAGGGATGGGGCAGCCACAGCTTCTTGGGGCAACCTGGGCCAGGCTCTCACCACCCTCACACCAAAGAACTTCTTCCCCACAGCTCAGCTCCATCTCCCCTCTTCCAGGGGCAAACCCTTTCCCCTCCTCCTAGGGCTCCCCTTCCTCATCCAGAGTCCCTCCCCAGCTTTCCTGGGACTGAAAGGGGCTTCAAGGTCTCCCTGGAGCCTTCTCTTCTCCAGGCTGACCACCCCCCCCCAACTCTCCCAGCCTGTCATTTCACCTGTCATGAAGACACGGGCCCCTGACTTAACCTTACAACCACGCACAGGAGAAGATCACCCCACCCACCACCGAAGGACATATGCACTCAGGGGGTCCAGGCTAAGTAGGGAACAGTGTGCAGGGACAGGTAAGGTCCAGAGCATGAGACTTGTCAGCACAGTGGCGTTACAGAGTCCCAGAGGAGGTCAATCAGGCACAGCTTAACTACAGAGTGGAGGTCTGACAGGATGCCATGCCAACCACACCAGGAAGAGAAGCTCAAGCATTTTTGTGCACAGCAAGTGATGAACAGCGGGGTCCCAGTGCCACGTGAAAGCATGGGAGGACCTGAGGACGTGCAAAGCCAGCAGGGCACCAAGCAGAGCATGACCTGTGTTCACCAAGCAGAGGTGACCCTGCTAAAAGAAGTAACCCCTGGGGAGGAAGGGCGAACAACATCTCTTTCTCCACAAGGCAAGGGGGAAAGGGCAGACAAGCGACGAGACATCCACCTCAGACAGACACAGGACAGACTGAAATCCAGGATGCCAAACACCGACCCAAAGAGAGCTCAACAGCAGCAAAAGCTCCCGTGATCGCCCGTGGGACCCCCCGTTGCAAAGCAGCCGAGCCAACCAGGATGCTCCGTGCTGAACAGGTGCCTGCCACAGACAAGAAGCAAAGTTTTGCTGCTCTTTCTTCCTGTCCTCCCCTGCCAGGGCAGCCCAAGTGCTGCAGCCTTGGGCTACAGGGAGTTCAAGTGTCAGCAAGTTCCAGGTTCCTCACAAACCGTCTGGCAGAGTGGGGTGGGAAGGTACCTCCAGGAACAGACCAAGGCCTAGGTTAACAGGAAGGACATTGGCACACTCAAATGGGACTTGGGAGGCTTTCTCACCCCTCAGGATGGACTACAGAGCTTGGGGCGTAGTCCTGTGGCTCAGAAAGCACCACCTCACCTTCCAGAGCCAAGGAGTCTTCAGGTTCACAAGGTGGTACACGAGCACCACAAATGAGAGAGGGAAATGGAGGGAAATGGAGAGAAGGGTCAAAAGGGCCCACCCAAAGGTCTGGTGTGGGGCAGCAGGGCTGGGAGCAGAGAGGCCAGTCAGATGCTCTGGCCTTAGTGGAAATTTAAGGGACTGGAAGCTGCAAACGAGCTGTTTTCCAGATCGTGGTGAGAAAGACCAGGGGGCTACTTGCCAAGATGAAATTAGCTGAAGTCAGCTGCCTGGAAACGCGTTTCCCAATGAGCTGTTAATGACATGACAAGACAATTTAACCTGGAGTCCGAGAGCAGCACAGAACAGGACCTCCCGCTTCATGCTCCGCTTTAGCACAGTCCAGAACAGCAGCACACCTTTCAGGCCACGGACACTGACATGCAAAGGCAAGCTTGAGGATCTTTACCTTCTTCCAGCTGCCTTGAAACTGGTCCTGGCCCAGCTTTACCCCAGAAGAAACTCACACCCAGCAGCCGAGTTGGGCTGAGCTGCATTTAACACCCAGCACTGACTCTTCGTAAGTATGTGGGCAGAGGAAGAGGCATCCAGAGCCTGAAGCAAAAGATTGATAGGAAAAGTAGATTTATTGTAGAGCCAGCGTAGCCCCAAAGCAACCAGCGTCAAAGTCTGACCAAAGTTTCCTCTTCTCCCTCGCTCAGGATGCCGTAAACCAGTGATAGATTATCCAGTGAGCTACTGGAAATCTATCACGGTCACTTTGACAGAGGAGATTATACAGATCTGAAAGGGCAATCAACATCTTAATTATAGGCTACAGGGAGAAAAAGAGGGAGAAGCAGTGGACGGGAAGGTTTCTTCAAAATAAGGGTGAACTTCAAAATCCACCTCCATCGTCAGCTGAAGAGCAGGAAGGTCCTTTTCTGAATAAGCATGAAAATGGCAATAAAGGCACTGCCAAAGAAGCACACACATATTAAAAAAAAAAAAACAACAACAAAACCCCACAACCAAACCTCACAAACCCTGGTGCTCTATTAAGTCAATTAACGTTGCTTCAGTGAAGTGCAATGAGCCACCCTCGTACCCTCCAGTTTACTGGCTGATTGTGGGTGACTTTTGAGGGCAGCATTAACCAAAACGCATGTGGGCCGGCAGGGCTCGTCTCATTAGCACCACCATCTCATTAGCACCATGGTGGTAACGCCACAGAAAGACAGGCAAGGGCAGGAAACAAAGCAAGCCAAGCCACAGCAGCCGATTTGGGGAAGATCTCCATTTCCAGACCTTTTCCTCCTCCGATTTCTAATCCTCGTAGCAAAGTACTGTCACCCCACTCAGCTCACAGACTTGCCCCGGCCACAGAACACGCCAGGCTGAAAAATCACCTCCACAGACCGCCTGCGGAGACCAGTCGCATTATAAAAAACAGGAAGCTTTTACTTGCCTGCCACCAAGATACTACGGATTTAATGGGAAGCAGCACAAGCAGGGATGCTTTGCAGGAAGAACACACACGCGGGACTCTTGCCAGGAAAAATGCATCTTGAGTAACACATGTGCTTTTACTTTCCTCTTTTTTTTTTTTCCCTTTTTCTTTCCCCAGAAAGGTTTAAACTCCAACTCTGGGTTACGCAGCAGCAATAAAACCATTTTTCCCCCCCCCTTGCCTTTCTCACTTAGAGCAGAGTGTTGATTGGTAAACAGCAGATCTTCCCGTCGGAGGCTGTGCCAGCCTGTGCCGAACAGAACTGTTGTTATTGCACATTCACAGCTCGAGATAAACATGAATAAGAGCCACAAGGAAGAGCCAGGCACTGGCTCTTCAATACGCTGCTTTATCGAGTTCACCTTGATTCAGCTGCTTTCTGACAACATCTCTCCTTCCTGAAGGGGTAAGATGGCACTAGCAGCAAGGACACGCATTAAAAAAAGGCGACAGAAGTGACAGCAGCGCAAGAAGTGCCCTTCTGTACTCGCCAAGGTGCACAAACCGTGCCGCTCTGAGCTCCACCTGCACTTAAAACACTCAAAAGCACAACGTGGAAATAAAGGGGCCCAGGAAAACCAACCTCTCAAACACAAGAGGCAGAAACACAAAGTAGCCTTCAACACATTTCTGAGGCAAATCTGCGCAGAGAGGCACTGGCTGGCGCAGGACGTAAAGTTACAGCAAACCAGGGAAGGCAAAAAAATTTGCAAGTCATCTCTCATCTGCAAGGTGACACTCTGCGACGGCAACGAGTGCAATCAACCAGCCCAGGAAAACTGGAGCCTGGAAGCCAGAAGAAGGTTTCTAACCTTTCAGAGAGCAGATCTCTGGACCAGCTGTTCCAGAAGCACTGGGGGCAGGGGGGGAAAAGCAGAGGGTTAGTTCCAACAATTAGTTCCTGGATAAGTTCATGACTTGCAGGAGATGACTGTCTTCAGTAGTCATCACCCAGGAGGGAACTGGATTTGATGACCCGTGAAGTTCCTCCCAGTCACTCAATCATCTGAAGCCCAGGCATCGCACAAACACGAGGTCGAACCCAAAAGGACATGGGGGATTGTGTCTCCAGCTCACACTAAGCTGAGAGATAAGCAGATGAAGAGCTGGCCACCGCAGGAGGGAGGGGAAGAGAGCTGCACCGAGAACTGGAGCCTCACAGCCGGTGAAAACCCAGGGCACGGACGTGGAAAGCGAAGTCTCAGAGGCGGAGGTGATGTCCCCTGAGCACCCTGTCCCCAGGCACTCCAGCCACAGCTTTAATTCTAACACAGGTTAGACAGACGGTAAATATGTAATTCATCCAAACCCCAGCCAACCGCATCCCTTGCTACAGACAGCTCCCTGTCTCCACCACACTGCCCTGCCCAGAGCCACTAAGGGCTCTTTCCACAGGGACAGCATTACCTGGGTGCCTCCTTCTGCCATTTGTACACAATTTGGACTTTCCCAGCTTCACTGGACACCGTGTCCCAATTTCCAACCAGCTGGCCTAGATTTAAACCACCGTGTCTCTGGCAAGCGCAGAGGTAGGACAAGCCTGACAGAAAACAGTGGCATTTGGCATTTCCACTAGGAACAGCCGGGAGATAAAAGCATTTAGAACCGCCGAGAACCACACAAGAGGCTGCCTCCTGCTCTGGGAGCCCAGGGGAGGTGGGACAAGGAGAGAAGAACCCCGAGGGGATCGTTCCTCTTTCAACACAGCTCGGTTCGATAACCTAATGGAGGAGCAACACGTTACCGCTCACCCCTCTCTTCCTCCTCCTCCACATCACACCCCGTACCCTGTCCTGGGACATCCAGGTGACATGTTTTAGTGGTTTTGTCAGTGTTGGGTTGATGGTTGGACTCGATGATCTGAAAAGTCCCTTCCAACCTGGACAACTCTGAGCCTGAAAAACCCAGGAACCCTTCTGCACACTGGTGTCGTAGCCCTGCCATTATTTCTGTGAGGAGACGAGTTTGTAATTGAAATTACACGACTGGAATAACACCCAAAGTGAGAGATCTAACAGTGGTTGACCCCACCACGACATTCCTCTTTCCTCACCGGAGGAGCCACACTCACTTACTGTCTCCCTCACAAGCAGCTCCTCTTCTGCTGCACCAGTACAGCTGAAACTCCAGGATGTGTTCAGTCACACAACGCCTTAAGCACTATTTGCCCACGGGAGCAGTTATTGGAACAAACACAACGATCGCAGGAGGAAAACGCTGCGCTCTGAGGTGAAAGGGCTGAAGCACAAAGCAGATGCTGTGAGTAAGAAGGTGCCTTTGTCATCCAAGACACCTCCCCGCACCGCGATGGAGCTGGTCTGGCTGCACCCTCAACCCTCAAATGTCACTCTCAAACGCCTTGCAAGACATATCCAGCTCCCATGGGGCTCCAGACCCCCCACCTTCCCTCCAGCAGGCTCTGCATGGCATGGTCAGGCAACGGGGACACGGGCTTTGCACATCTGGAGGGGCATTTACAAGTCACTCCAAAGCTTCAGCAAAACTGATCCAAGAGCAGGAACGTTACTTCAACTAGCCATGGCACAGATCTCAGCTGACACCCGACTGGTGACAGTCACCACTCATGGCTTCACTGACCCCGAATCATACAAGATTCCTGCAGACTTCCTGCTGAAGCTGGACACCAAAGTAATACAAAGACTCCAGCTCATCCATAAACATCCAGGCAGACCAGATGGGCCAACACACTGGTACCCACTCGACTCATCCAAAGCCCTGGCCTGGAGAAGGCCACACCAGCCTGGCTCATTTGAAGGCAAGGACAACACCATCAGATGCTCTCTTGCAACGCAAGCGTAACCTGAAGGTACAAGCTCAGCCCAGCGCCCTACTACCTGCTCCTGTCTCCACAGAGAAGGCTCCAAATGGCCAGGCTGAAGGAGCCCTGCCACGTCAGGAACAGCACAGCCAGCTCCCTGTCCCAGTGCCACAACGCTGTGGTTACTGCAGGCAAAGCAACACAGAGTTTCTCAGATTAATTTATTTCCCTGCCCTTGCATTGTCCCAAGCACACCCTGGGACAGTCACCCTGGGTTGCCACCACGGCTTAAGATTATGAGGTCCTGGAAGACCCCACATCTTCTCTTCCACTTTTAGAGTTTCTCCTTCACCATGAGAAAAGCCAGGGCATGCTGGTATTCGCACCCAGAAGAGCATGTGGCCCTCACACAGACAGTGAGGAGAGGGGAACACTCACAGAAGGAAACAAAACAACACAGAAAGATGAGAACGAGAGGCGGGGAGACAAGAAGCGGAGTAACTGTGCTCACAAACCAGAGGAGAAAAGCTTTTTGTCCTTTCAGCCCCTGTCAGCCTAGCACAGAAAAAAGCCAGAAAAGCCTCTCACCCAACAGGGCTTACGCTCTGCAGGTCCGACACCTGGCTGGTGGGAGGTCACCCTGGTGTCCCTGGAACGGAACGGCTGCTGGTGGCACCGGCTGAATGGTCCAGCTGGAGGAACATGCTAGATGGTCTCTGCACAACGAGCCCGTGAGGCAGAGCGGCTGCTGCACCAAGCTGGGGAACAGAGGAGAGAAAGGCAGGTGAGAATCAATGGTCAAGGAGACTCCAGACTGACCAGAGAGGAACCTGATGAAATTCAACAAGGACAAATGTAGGGTCCTGCACCTGGGAAGGAATAAGCCCCTGCACCAGGACAGGTTGGGGGAGACCTGCTGGAGAGAAGCTCTGAGGAAAAAGACCTGGGAGTCCTGATGGACAACAGGGTGACCATGAGCAATGTGCCCTTG
>VXBJ01003869.1:175709-209373 GCA_013400055.1 Nycticryphes semicollaris | reverse complement strand
AAGGTCCCTTCCAACCCAAATTATTCTATTATATGATGTAAGAAGCACCTTCGAACCCTCCCGCCCCGCTGGGACGAGGAGTGGTATCCATGGTTGCAGCTTGGGCCATAGGGTGCTCTCCTCACAGTGATAATGAAGTGTGAGGGGATCCCAACTCGTAACTGGCCAAGTCAACCCAGCACACCCAGATGAGAAATAAGTGGGCTGTCGTACCACCAAAGGCTGCATCGTTCATGCCCCCCCTCTTGGGAGGGGGATTAATGGTAGCTAAATAAAAAAGGAGATATTATTAATAAAGGAAATTTTATCTTCAGACTGCTGGAGACTCCCCAAGGGACCCGAGGCTCTCTGTGCGGCCAGGTGTGACAGCAGTATGTTTGGGAGACCCATTGGTCTTTTGTAAAAAGGATGAAGGGACCAAAAGCCAAGCAAGTAGCCTTTGTCTGTGTTCCTCTCTCTCCAAGGTGTAGCTGGTATTTACAGCAATGTGTTTATTTACAGACAGAAGCAGAAGCTGCTCTCCCTTCGTTCATCAGGGGTGCAGCAGGGGAAGAGCCGTCCCCGCTGCCCTCGCTTACAGGTGGGTGTCCTGGACTGGGGCAATGACAGGGCTCGGTGGCCCCCCATGGCAGGTATCCCTGCACGCAGTCCCCTGTGGGTGTGTGGGGTCAGTGCCCCAGAATGGCCAGTGGGACCACCCTGCCCACTGCAAAACCTGTCTGGATAACAGTGTCACAGAACAGCAGGGGTTGGAAGGGACCTCTGGAGATCATCCAGTCCAACCCCCTGCCAGAACAGGTCCACCCAGAACAGGTCCCATAAGAACGTGTCCAGGTGGGGTTTGAACGTCTCCAGAGATGGAGACTCCACCACCTCTCTGGGCAGCCTCTGCCAGGGCTCTCACGCCCTCACAGCAAAGAAGTTCCTCCTCATATTTAGGTGGAACTTCCTGTGTTCCAGTTTGTGCCTGTTGCCCCTTGTCCTGTTCCCAGGCTCCACTGAGAAGAGCCTGATCCCGTCTTTGTGACCCCTGCCCTTTGGATACTGCTTGGCATCGATGAGGTCCCCTCTCAGTCTGCTCTTCTCCAGCTGAACACCCCCAGGGCTCTCAGCCTTTTCTCAGCAGAGATGCTCCAGCCCCTCATCATCTTCATAACCTCCACTGGACTCTCTCCAGCAGCATCTTGTGCTTTTGAGCTGGGGAGCCCAGAACTGGACCCCATGCTCCAGATGGGGCCTCCCCAGGGCAGAGCAGAGCAGAGGGGGAGGATGACCTCCCTCCACCTGCTGATCACACTCTTCTTGATGTACATCAGGTTGGCCTTCTTGGCCACAAGGACTCATTACTGGCTCATGGTCACCCTGTTGTCCACCAGGACCCCCAGATCTTTTTCCTCAGAGCTGCTCTCCAGCAGGTTCACCTCAACCTGTCCTGGTGCAGGGGGTTATCCCCCCACCCCAGATGCAGGACCCTACACTTGCCCTTGTGAACTCAGCTCACGGTGACACATTTGGACACCATTCAGGGACACCTGGTGCTGCGTGAGGTACCTGAGGGTGGCCGAGATGTCCAGGCCAATCTACCACATCGTCACACCACAGCCATGGGATGTCTTCCCCCTTGGTACCTTCAACCTCAGCGAGGAGCGGCTGGGGACAAGGAAAAAGCCTCAAAGCTTTTTCAATGGAAATCAAGGCCCTTTTGTTATGCACATGATGATTATTGACCGAGATGTTGGAAGCGGGACTGCCTGGTACTGGGTGAGGAAAGGAGTGTGGAGTCACTGCACGCTCGGGGTGGGTTCCAACAGCACAACCCCCCCCTGCCGATGACAACAAAAGTGCTGGTGTCCAGCTCTTCTGGCCCAACAAGGGAGCTCCTGCCCGAAATGACGGTATCAGACAGCCCTCTGTATTTGGGGAATAAACATATAAAACGCGTTCCCCAGCTACGAAGCGCTTTCAAGCATGTTCTGCCGGGAAGTCCCACAAACTGGGATTGACAGCACCTAATTTTAGATGTATAAAGGGAGGCTCCTGGATTGTACCGGCCGTCACGTCTTCATCTCCGAGCCATGGAGGGAGACGGAGGGCTCCAGTGATTCCAGGTCAAGTTCCTGTTTCTGTCATTGATGACGATCCCAGCTGGGATCCCCTCACATGTCATTATCACTGTGAGGAGAGCACCCTGCGGCCCAAGCTGCAACCACAGATCCCACTCCTCGTCCCAGTGGGGAGGGAGGGTTCGAAAGTGCTTCTTACATCATATAATAGAATGATTTGGGTTGGAAGGGACCTTAAAGCCCACCCAGGGCCACCCCCTGCCCTGGGTAGGGACACCTCCCACCACAACCAGGCTGCTCCAAGCCCCCTCCAACCTGACTTTGAACCCCTCCGGGGATGGGGCAGCCACAGCTTCTCTGGGCAACCTGGGCCAGGCTCTCACCACCCTCACCCCAAAGAACTTCTTCCCCACAGCTCAGCTCCATCTCCCCTCTTTCAGGGGCAAACCCTTCCCCTTCCTCCTAGGGCTCCCCTCCCTAGCTTTTCTGGGAGGGAAAAAGTCCCTTGAGGGACTTTTGTCCCACAGTTCTTTCACCTTCCTGACAGAGGTGCTAAGATGGCTCTGTACCCTCCATGTGCTTCCACTGACCGTGACACAAAGGGAGGCCTTTGGGGGTGGGAAGAACCAGGAGCTGGCCCAGAGCAGACCCAGGTAGCCAACATGAAGGACACCCAGTGTTGATGAGTCCCAGGGGACGCACAGGGAGGGTTCTTGGACAAGTTCTTGCAGCCAGTGCTGGAACCAGCAGCTCCTGCTGGAGACACATAGGGGTGGGGAGAGGTGTCTATGGTGTTCCACCACCTGAGGAGCTCCCAGTCCTTCTTTCCCAAGACACCAAGCTGTTAATGAGTGCCTGGCTTCTGCTCTGCCTCCAGTTGATCCTACCTTGGGACCAGGAAGTGGCTCTTTCCTTAACCCTTAACCCTCAACCCTCTCGTTTCCAGCTGAGGAACAAGGAGGCCCTGATGGCTCTTCAAAGGGCTGGACGTATCACTTGTGATTTCATGTGGTGACAACGCATCATCCACCTTTAGCACAAGAGAAAAGAAGACTCCAGGGACGGGAGAGGTGTGGTGGAGGCACAGAGGCCCCATGGGCAGGAGCCAGGCTGTATTTGTAGAGGCACATGGTGCGCTCCGGCAGGACATGCTGTGGTGTCTCACAGGGGCTGGCTGCTCCTCCTGCTCGTGGTGTGCCACAGACCATCGTCTTCAGCGGGACAGGTGAGACGAGGTGACGAGCGCTCCTGCCGTAACTGCACCAGGACATGTTCCGTGATTCATGTTGTCTTTTTGTGAGGTGTCGTGACACTTAAACCCCTCCTTGTGTGAGGGAGAGGTCTCTGTTCCCCCTACCTAAGGAGGGTTATCTGCTCTAAAATGCTCAGGTGACCCCAAGGTCGGGGCACACTGACCCACACGTGTCTTTGAGGTGTGCGACTGAGTCTGTGGCCTCAAACAGTCGCCTGGGCCCCACATCGTAGGGACATGGGGGATCAGTGGTGGCTCTACGGGTTTTGGGGTGTCCATGGGCCTCTGGGGTTCCCTGTAGCCCTGTGGGAACCCTCACTAGAGGAGGAGGAGAGGGGACAGGGTGACCTTGGGGCAATTTGGGACCCCTGGGGGCATCCTCACAAGTGTGGGGTGTCCTTAGGTGTCACAGCCCCCACCCAGTTCCTCACGAGCACCCCAGAAGCTCTGCAGGAAAACCTTGGGAGATGTGGGGCACCCCAGGCAGTGTCCCCTCTAGGGGGTGGGGGTGTCACTCACCAGGGAGGTGGTGGGGTGGGCGTTTTCCCTGGGGTGCAGCGTGCGGAGGCGGGGGTCAAGGGGAGCCTTCCTGTCGGTGGGGGCCTCGGTGTCGGTCAGGCCGAGCAGCAGGAGGTTGGTGCAGGCGAAGGTTCTCTTCAGGGTGCTGCAGCGTGTGGTGGAAGCGCTGCGGGGCAGCTCTGCGCTGGAGGGACTGACGCCATGGGGCACAGGTAGTAACAAGCCCCCTCCCTCCTCCCCATGGCCAATGGGGCAGGGACCCCCACGACTGTGGGAAGCAAGCACCAGGTCTCAGCTCCTCTGCGGCCCCCACAACCCCTCTACTAGCTCCACTGCGCCCTGATAACCCTCAATACCCCCCACATCCACTCCCCAGGCTCCCCCTTGACTTTCTACTACCCTCCAACAACCTCCACTGATTCTCCAGGGACCCTCCAGCTTCCCCAGTGCCCCCCCCCCAAAGCTTCCCAGTGATGACTCAGAGGATCCTACTGCCCCCTCGCAGTCCACGACCTCCCCACAACTGCCCCTCCACTGCATTCCCCCCTTGCCGCTCCCCCCACCACCACCCTGAGCTGCCTTTTACCCGAGGAAAGAGATGGATGCAGACTTGGTGAGGGCCTGGTGGGCACCCGGGCCCAGCTGGCACCTGGGGGCTGGGGGCTGATCATTGGTGCCCAGCACAGGGTCCACGGCATCCCTGATCTCCTTTGACTTCAGGAGAGTTTTCACCCCTGTGCTGGCCATGACCCTGCTGGTGCAAGTCCCTTCGGGAGGGGTTAGGAGGGGTCTGGCTGCCCCCAAGGACAGCAGGGCTGCTCCTGCCTGTCACCTTGATGTCACAAACACTGGTTACACTGGTGACCCATGGTTCCATGAGGGGCTTCCTCCCAGCCTTTCCCCTTGTGCGTCTCAGGTTGCCCCCTTTGGATTGCTGATTTCACCATTTCTAGCCCCAAACTGGCCACCAAAACCCTTAGAGCATCTGGAGCTGGAAAGGATCCATAAGGATCATTGACTCCAACTCCCTGCTCATCAAGAGGCCAGTCTTCCCCAGTATGAAACACCCTGGTTATGTAGAGCAGGAAGACTCCAGCTCAAAAAGGGCTGAAGATAGAGAAGGAGGCACTAAAGCATAAAGAATTCTGCGGCCAGATCCTGTCAGGCCAGGGAAAACACTGGGGAAGGGGAGTTGGAGACCACCAGGACCTGGCAATAATGCTCCCCAAAGGCAAAAGAAACTCCCACATGAGTAATACCTGGAATAATGTGGATTAAGGAGAAAGTAAACCACAAAAAAAAAAGCTGAAGCGACACAGAATAAAGACTGTTTTATAGAAGAGAGAAAGCAGTTTTGCAGTTCTCGCCTGGGGCGCCAAAGGAGATCAGCTTTTCTCCATCAGTGGTGCTCAGCCGGTTCCTCTTTCATGGGTGGAATAATTTCTCCCGTCTCTAAAATTCTGTCCCCCTGATGGAAGGAGAGAGATGGTGAGTGTTGTCCCCTGCACTGACTCCCCCCTCAGCACAGCCCAGCCTTTTCACAGAGTCACAGAACGCTACGGGGTTGGAAGGGACCTCTGGAGATCATCCAGTCCAACCCCCTGCCAGAGCAGGGTCACCCACAGCAGGTCCCACAGGAACGTGTCCAGCTGGGGTTGGAATGTCTCCAGAGAAGGAGACTCCACCACCTCTCTGGGCAGCCTCTGCCAGGGCTCTGACACCCTCTGTCCCCACCTCCAGGCAAAACAAATCTTACTACAATTTACTCCAAACACTCTCCTTCACCCAACGTTTCCGAGGAGGCGGAAATAACATCCCAGCCAAATTATCTGAACTCCGTGCTTGCTTCACCCCTTTCTCCTCCGCTACGGAACAGCAGCCAAACGTTTAGAGACCATATATTATTTTGAAGACATGCGTTGGACTTAGGGCACTGCATCTTCACCTCCAGCACAGCTCTAAGCCAGTCTCCAAACCCATGGCCCACAGCCCATGAAAAGATACATAACCCCTCAAAAAAAAACCCCAAAGAAACCCCAAATTTGATGCTCAACTGCTCTTTGTTAACAGCATCAGGCTCTGCCTTGGCCTCCTGCACTGGGCTAACTCCAGGGGGTAATTAGGCTGACGTCAGGGACGTGGAGCTCGGCCTTCAAAGTGTCACTGCGTGGTTGTTAGAGCTGGAACTGCTCACATTTTTATTTTGTTTATAAAGCACAACTAGGCAGGTGTTGTACAAAAAAATAAATGCAACTGGCAGAAACAGCCAGAGCTAAACCTCCAGGAGAATATTTGCCCAGCAACTTGCTACACTGAGCACCGAGGGACGGCTGGGAGCAGCCCCGAAAACCAGCAAAGACCAAACCAACTGACACTGCGCTTGGCAAACCGAAGCTCAGGCTGGGGGGTGGCGTGGTTCTGTCTCTCTGGGGACACCTGAGCGTGGGGGACCTTCAGGGACACCGGGGATGAAGCTCGTACAGCCAGAATCGACACACTCAATGCTGAGCTCCTCACAACAATCTCTGCTCCCGGTCACAGAACCAGGGAATTGTCAGAGTTGGAAGGGACCTCCAGAGCTCACCCAGTCCCACTCCCCTGCTAAAGCAGGGTTGCCCAGAGCACATCCCTCAGGGCTGCATCCAGGTGGGCCTGAAGGTCTCCAGAGAAGGGGACTCCACACCCTCCCTGGGCAGCCTCTGCCAGGGCTCTGCCACCCTCACCCCAAACAAGTTCCTCCTTAGATTCCAATGGAACTTCCCCTGTTCCAGCTTGTGCCCGTTGCCCCTCATCCTGTCACTGGGAACCCCTGAGAAGAGTCCGGCTCCATCCTCCTTCAACCCTCCCTTCAGATCCTTGTGAGCATGAAGAAGGTCTCCCCTCAGCCTTCTCTTCTCCAGGCTCAAGAGTCCCAGCTCCCTCAGCCTTTCCTCACCAGGGAGATGCTCCAATTCCTCCAGCATCTTTGTTGTCCTACGCTGGGCTCTCTCCAGTAGTTCCCTGTCTCTCTTGAACTGGGGAGCCCAGCACTGGAGGCAGGATTCTAGTTGTGGCCTCCCCAGTGCAGAGCAGAGGGGGAGAATGACCTCCCTTCATCTACTGGCCACACTCTTCCCTTCGCAGCCCAGGATTCCACTGGCCTCTTGGCCACAAGGGCACTGGCTCATGGACAGTTCACTGTCTGCCAGGACCCCCAGATCCTTCTCCTCAGAAGTGCTTTCCAGCAGGTCCACTCCAACCTCTCTTGCTGCCTGGGGTTCTTCCTCCCCAGGTGCAGGACCCTGCATTTGCCCTTGTTGAACCTCACGAGGTTCTTCTCTGCTCAGCTTTCCAGCCTCTCCAGGTCACACTGGATGGTGGCACAGCCCTCTGGAGCATCATCCAGCCCTCCCAGTTTGGTGTCACCAGCAAACTTGCTGGGGATAAACTCTGTGCCCTCGTCCAGGTCATTGATGAATATGTTGAACAGGACTGGATCAATTATTGACCCTTGGAGGTCACCGCTGGTTACAGGCCTCCAACTCACCCCTGCTCCAGTAATTACAACCCTCTGAGTCCCGTCACAAGTTCTGGTGTTCCACGTATTCAAAAAAACATGGTCTCACAAAGGCACCAGACACCCCAACCCCTGCACAAACCCGCACTTCTCCCCAGGTCACCCCTTTTTGGCCCATTTTATGAGCTGGAAAATAAAACAAGTTATTACTGGACTTACCGGGAATATCCGCGGATTTGACGTAACAACACCGAGAGGAGATTTCTGAAAAGGGAGTGGGACAAAGAGAGGGAAGGGGTAAGGAAAAGGGTGTGTTACGCAGATGAAGTACAGAAGATTTCCAAAATGGGGAAAACTACCCTTGTAAAGCACAAGTTCTACCACGCGCCAGGCTCGTTAGGCGGATTCTTTCCACCAGTTAAAGAAATACCCAAAGGTAATAAAATTACACCCCCTGAGCACAACAGGACTGTGGAAGCAGAAGGTTTGTCCCATCTTCAGGGCACTGGCCATTCTCCTGCCCCACAACAGCTGCCACCAGGTTATCCCCAGGGTCATCCCTCCTACAGGAAAGCAAGGATTAAGACACAGCTTCTCTGTTCATGGGAGGCAGCAGGGCCAGAGCTGGTCACTGCCAGAGAAGATCACAAAAAAGGAATGTATTTGCACCAACCAAAGAGCAGCAAAGACGTGGCAGGGTGTCACCAGCAGCTATACAGCTATATAACCAGCATGTTCACAGTCATGGAATGGTTTGGGTTGGAAGGGACCTGAAAGCCCACCCAGTGCCACCCCCTGCCCTGGGCAGGGACACCTCCCACCACACCAGGCTGCTCCAAGACCCCTCCAACCTGGCCTTCAACCCCTCCAGGGATGGGGCAGCCACAGCTTCTCGGGGCAACCTGGGCCAGGCTCTCACCACCCTCACACCAAACAACTTCTTCCCCACATCTCAGCTCCATCTCCCCTCTTTCAGGGGCAAACCCTTCCCCCTCCTCCCAGGGCTTCCCTCCCTCATCCAGAGTCCCCTCCTCAGCTTTCCTGGAGCCCATGGAGGGACTGGAAGGGGCGTCAAGGTCTCCCTGGAGCCTTCTCTTCTCCAGGCTGAGCCCTCCCAACTGTCTCAGCCTGTCCTCCCAGCAGAGGGGCTCCAGCCTTCCCAGCATCTCCATGGCCCCATCTTCCCAGCACTTCCTAGTTACCACAGCATGTTTAGCCTTAGTCCCACATCTCTCTAGTCCTGGGAAACAGGAAAATACTCCCTACCCCAGAGAGAGCTTCTTCCAGGTTTTCACCCAGACAGAGCTGCTTTACCCCATGTTCCCCCCCAGGACCACACGCACCATGATGTGGTACTTGAGGCAGTAGTGGATGATCCAGGCGGGGATAAGAACCCGTAGCAGGACGAAGCCGCTGGTCTGATAGGCCTTGAACACCTGCGGGGGGACACAGGGCGGCGCGTCAGGCCCGGGGTGTGTGCGGGGGGACCCGGTCCGTGTGTCGTTCCCCTCACCTGTTGCCGCCAGAACCCCCCGGGCTGCAGAAACTTCGCCCAGAAGGCGGCCACGGGCCCCAGCTTCTGCCGCGGCAGGACGGGCTCCCGCTCGCTCAGCTCTTGGTCCCGCAGCCAGCGCCGCCGCAGAGCGCGGAGCTGCTGGAGCCGCAGCCGCTCGTCCTCGGTGTAGCCGGTCATGGCGTCTCCGGTCCCGGTCCCGGTCCCACTCCGGCTGCGGACACCCTGTCCTTCGCCGCCACAGCCGCGCGCGGCAATGACGTAGGCACGGCGCTGCGTCATCACCACTGCGCAGGGACCAGTGGAGGAAGCCCATGGGAAGTTCCTCCAGCGCATCGGGCTCTTAATGCGGGGGGTCACAGGTTCGAGCCCCCCGCTCGCCCCGCCGCGGGGAGGCTAGCGGCCCGGGGGACAGCTCACCCTGCCGCGGGGACATGGCCGAGGCAGGGCTGGGGACACGCTTCCAGCACCGCTACCTGGCGGCCCGGCAGCTCCACTCCTTCCCATGGCAGGTACGGTGTGGTGTGGTGTAGTGCAGCAGGGACTGGGTGGCCAAGGAGGCCTCAAGCTTTATTTCTCCCTTTTTTTAGGAACTGGAACAAAACCTACGGATTTCAGCAGATTCCTCCCTGCTCCTGGATATTCTGCACAAGGTAAGGTGGGATGGCCTGGTGTCACAGCACTGGCCTGGAACTACCACCTCATGCGCCCACAGTGATCAAAGAGAAGCGACCCGGGGTCACCAGTAGAACAGATTTTCCTCCATTCCTGTGATTTACTGGTTCTTTGCATCCAAATCAATCCTTGGGTACTCTTTAAAAGCAAAATACAGCTAATTAGGCTATTTCCCCATGTGTGGTTTTGCTATTTACCCGCTGAAAAGTGGAAATCCCTAGATCTGTAAAGTAGCAAAATGACTGGAAATTACCAAATTCCATTTTCCGGCTCAACAGCGCTTCTTGTAGCTCTAACCTGACTCGGGATGTGTTTTGTGACGCAGGTGATATCCGAAGCAGACTTTGTGTATTCTCTAAATGCTTAAACTGTAGGGAATGTTCTTTTAGAGGAGAATTGTAGCTATTTTTTAATCACCATCCCAAATCGTTTCAAGGGTTTAGTAAGCTAAGAAAGGCCTTGAGAACATGGTGGCCTAAGACGAGGATGCAACGAAGGTGGACATTGTCTGACAAACAGGGGCAATAAGAAGATCGTTAGTTTTAATGGCTAATTAAGGAGGTGAACCAAAGGGCAGATGAAGAAGATGAAGACTGAGGAAGAAATGACCCTCACTCAAAACGAGGACCACCAGAAGGCACGATGGCGCCTTCAGAATTCTCAGAATTCGGAATTCTCAGAAATGCAATGAATATGCTCATGTTTTCTTGGAATGACATCGAACGTGGATACCCGCCGCGTATAAATTTGGCTTGAGGGGCAGCACTGGGGGAGCACAGTAGGAAGGGAGCGATCCCCTGTGCGCCCGGGCACCACGGTAAAGAATGGCAGGTTCCCAAAACTGCAAATTGAGTCTTAGAAAGTTCTATCTGCTGGTTTGCTGTAACACATGGAGCCAGTTAAAGCCTCCTGCCCTTCCTCTGCCTTCCATAAAGCCTTTCTTCTGTCACCAGTTTCACTCCTTGCTCTTGTTTCAGACCGTTCTCCACCCTCTGGGGGCAAAATACCCACCTCCCGCCAAGTACAGGAGATCTTTTTTAACCCAACTCATCAAAAAGGTAGCACTTGCTTTTCATCTTGCTTACAACTCTTGGGGTTTTTTTTTTTGTTAAATTATGGCCTGAGCTGAATTATTTGTACTGACAAAATAAAGCGTTCAGCATAAAACGTCGTGGCTGAGGATGTGTTAAAAGGGGACGTGAGGGGTGTGACGTTTGCTGTTTGAGGGGGATTTGGGACCAAAACTGCCCCCCCTTCTCCCTCTCCCGCAGCACGAATCGTCGGGAGCGGATCCCCTGGACGAGCTCTACGACGCGCTGGCAGGGGTTTTAAACGAAGAAGAATCCACTCGCTGTTACAAAAGCTACTTACTGGTACGAACCAACACCACGTTGTTACCCTTCGCTTTTAAATCTTCTGAACTGAGCAATAATTTAGCGTGAAAAGCAACCCCCCAGAAAACCCAGGCGCTTCCTACCTTCTCCCAGGTGGTTGTAAACTGCAACCCCCTTGTCTGCGGTGACACGTATCTCTTTCTCTCTGTCCTCTGCGTCCCCTCCAGCCCTCGGGGGAGCCTGTCACCCTCTGCGAGAATGTGGCCATCGTCTCTGGAGGAACCACGGGGCTTGTCACCTGGGACGCGGGGCTTCAGCTGGCTCAGTGGGCAATAGAGAACGGCGCCCTTTTCTGTGACAGGTAACGGCTGCAGCACAGAGGAAAAGGATAGGGAAAGATGGTTTCATATCCCGGTGAGCTGCGTGACTGTCACTGCATAATATACAGTATTTACCCCCCAAATAACTGAAGTAACTACACCCATGGCTATTGGGAATCCAAGCTTTAATGCAGGAAAGGACTTTGTAGTTATGTTAAGACAGCTTTTAAAATCAAAACTATTACACCAGGCGTTCTGGCCTGCCCTTGAGAGCCGTAAGATTTCAGTTACTGCACGTCCAGCCCGTGACTCGAACCCCTGTGCTTCACTCCGTGATTCAGGCTGGGAGGGCTGGAGCCCCTCTGCTGGGAGGACAGGCTGAGAGAGTTGAGGGGTTTCAGCCTGGAGAAGAGAAGGCTCCAGGAAGACCTTGAAGCCCCTTCCAGTCCCTCCAGGAAAACTGGGGAGGGACTCTGGCTGAGGAAGGGGAGCCCTAGGAGGAGGGGGAAGGGTTTGCCCCTGATAGAGGGGAGATGGAGCTGAGCTGTGGGGAAGAAGTTCTTTGGTGTGAGGGCGGTGAGAGCCTGGCCCAGGCTGCCCCAAGAAGCTGTGTCTGCCCCATCCCTGGAGGGGTTGAAGGCCAGGTTGGAGGGGGCTTGGAGCAGCCTGGTGTGGTGGGAGGTGTCCCTGCCCAGGGCAGGGGGGGGCACTGGGTGGGCTTTAAGGTCCCCTCCAACCCAAACCATTCTGTGATGGGATTCGCCTCACCTGACTTCAGACAGTCGATGGGCACATCTGAGTTCTTCCTCTCATCTTTGTTTATAAGCACTTGAGTGCTTATAAACAGAACAGCTTCTGAGGAAAAATCAGGCAAAGTTATTTTATTTTAAATCGCCAGGAGAGGAGCTGTGCTGTCGAAGGGTCAGTTTCTCTATGGAAAGAACTGGACAACCCAGGTGGGTGGAGACAGCGGTGCTGTGGAAGTCTAAAACCAGGTGGGAATATATCTCATCAGTATGGTGGAAATGCTTTGTACCATTAGCAAAAAATTAAGCATTAAAATCACAGAATCCCAAAATCTCAGGGACTGGAAGGGACCTTGAAAGCTCATCCAGTCCAATCCCCCTGCCGGAGCAGGAACACCCAGAGCAGGTCACACAGGAACGCCTCCAGGTGGGGTTTGAATGTCTCCAGAGAAGGAGACTCCACAACCTCTCTGGGCAGCCCCTTCCAGTGTTCCATCACCCTCACCAGGAAGAAGTTTTTCCTCATATTTCAGGGGAACCTCCTGTGTTCCAACTTGCACCCATTGCCCTTTGTCCTGTCATTGGATGTCACTGAGAAGAGCCTGGCTCCATCCTCCTGACACTCAGCCTTTACATATTCATAAACATTCATGAGGTCACCCCTTAGTCTTCTCCAAGCTAAAGAGACCCAGCTCCCTCAGCCTTTCCTGCTGTGGGAGATGCTCCACTCAAAGAGTTGCATCTTCAGTGTTTGCCAGCTCCCCCCCGTACTTTGAAACAAAGTTTAGATTGTAGATGGTTTACTCAAAAATTACGGAAATCATCTGTCAGTGATTTTACCTTTAGATGTACATAGAATGTTTTGATTTCCTAGCTCAGTTCAGAGTCCTAGTAAGTTCTTCTTTCGCTCCATTCCCTTTCAGGACAGTCCTGGAGCTGGGAAGCGGGATCGGCTTCACTGGAATCGCAGTCTGTAAATCCTGCCGTCCCAAGGCCTATGTATTCAGCGACTGCCACCCTGGCGTCCTGCAGGTGCTGGCGGAAAACATCCGTCTCAACGGCTTCATCTTGGAGCCTGCAACGACTTGTGGAATCCCAGCAGAGCCCTGGGGACTGGATGGGGAAGCAACGAATTGCCAGACCCCCAGATTAACTGTTGCCGAACTGGACTGGGGCTCGGTTACGGAAAACCAACTCTCGGACCTTCAGCCCGACGTTGTCATCGCAGCAGGTATTTTTGTGGTGGTGCCTCCATGGGTGCCGTCACGCTGGAATATGGTCAGAGGGAGAAAATGCCGAGGTGTTTGGTGCACAGGAATCACTCAGCCCCCCCCTCCAGTTACCTCCCAGTTCATTTCACCATCCCCTCTTCTTCCCCACATCCAGCAGTTGCTCACCTAAGACCAAAAAGCAAATTATTTTTCCCCTTTATTTATTTATTTTTTTTCATAAAGCCAGAAACAGAAGATGCTAAGTCTGTCAACTAAAAGCCTCATCAAAAAAACAGGCCAATTTGGGATTCTCTGGAGGGATATGTTTAAAAAAGAACAAAAACCAAACCCCAACCCACAAACAACAGACTTTTTCTGGTACTTGCCCATGTATAAATCTGAAGGGAGTTTATAAAAAAATAATAATAGAAAATCTATGTTGGTTTGGGGGGGCTTTTTTGCAATGGTAAAATTTCTTAGCTGTAGCTACAGGCTTTTACTCCCTAATTTGGGTCTTTGCGAAGCAAAAATTACCTAAGGATTCAGGGGGGGAAAAAAAAGACCAAATACATTGCCTTTGTCATCAAAGTTATCAGGTGAAATATGTGAATTCTGTACAATGAAGTCACTGTCCGTCACCGGACGCTGACTGTGCTCTTCAGAGAATGCACCAAACCGGCCCCAGTGGGACCTGGGAAGAAAAATTCAAAAGAGAAGGCGGTTTGTAAATCTATTATTTGCTGTTCCTGCTTATGGCAGGATGTGCCCGTCCTGGGTCTCACCCCTCGGTATTTCTGCCCAGGAAACCGCCACCTCTCCAGTATCAGTCCTGAAGGCAAGGCCTAATTAGTAAGGCTGATTTTGTCCCCCTTCATGATCCGCTGCACCTCTCATTGCCAATTTCTACTCCGCTGCGGATAAATCGAGTCTTTTTGCAATTAGCCCCTAAAATACAGGCTTTGGAACAATTTTGTTCTGCCTGGGAGCAGAGCACCAGTGCTCAGTGTTTCTGCTGGGACGGGCTTAAAGACAACATGAGACAATCTATTTACAAAAAGGAGGGCTGATTTTTAGGAGGTTTGGAGTGATATCAGAGACAAGGGCTGCTTCACGGAACACGTCACAGAGATTTTCTAAGATCTCTTCTTGGGAATTCTTAACCCCACAACACGAATATCGTGTTCTTCTGCAAAATGAATATTTGATAGTTTTGTTTTGTACCTTCCATTCTGCTTTTTGCTCAATCCTCAATAAATATTGAATGTTTTCCTTCCTGTGCAGATGTGGTATACGATCCAGAGATCATTTTAGCCCTTATTGGTATGCTCCAAAAACTCTCTGCTTGCAGAGCGGATGGAAAACCTCCCGAGGTCTACATCGCTTCCACCATTCGGAACCCGGACACGTATCGCCTCTTCCAGACCGAACTCGGTACGTGCCTTTTCCATCAGTTCTATCAGCAGCTTGGGCCTCTTTCCCCATGATTTCATCTGTAGCAAAGATAAACAGGAGTATTTCTGGTGATGGGTGTTGTCCAAGAGGGAGATTTCTTTTATCCTAGACTGCAAGACCTGGACAGGCTGGAGAGTTGGGTGGGGAGAAATTTAATGAACTATAACAAGGGCAAGGGGAGAGTCTGGCATCTGGGCAAGAACAACCCCAGGTACCAGTATGGGTTGGGAACTGACCTGTTGGAGAGCAGCGGANCCAATGACAGGACAAGGGGCAATGGGTGCAAGCTGGAACACAGGAGGTTCCACTGAAATATGAGGAAAAACTTCTTCCTGGTGAGGGTGATGGAACACTGGAAGGGGCTGCCCAGAGAGGTTGTGGAGTCTCCTTCGCTGGAGACATTCAAACCCCTCCTGGACACGTTCCTGTGTGACCTGCTCTGGGTGTTCCTGCTCTGGCAGGGGATTGGACTGGATGAGCTTTCCAAGTCCCTTCCAATCCCTGAGATTCTGTAATTCTGTGATTCCTAAAAGCTGTAACTTTTCCACGTGGATTTGCTGAGGAGATTGGAATTTAGCCTTTTGCTCCATCAGAGCTGACGTCTTTTCATGCCAAATTGAGATGAATTGACCATGCGGTGGCCGTAGGGAAGTAAAAAAGGGATAAGCTTAAAGGAAAACCATCTGTGCAGCACTGTCACGGTGACATCACTTGAGACAAGGCCTACAACTTTTATCTTGGCTCTTCTTTGAGGTTTAAAAAAAACAAAAAAACCAACTAGAGATTAAATAAAACAGGGATGGAATTTGGATTTTTTTTTCCCTTCATATACTTTTCATAAACCTATTCTTTTTGCGGTCTACAAGCCCTAAGGCAAGGAGTCAATTCACAAAATCATGCTGAGTCCATAGCAGAAGCGCGAGTTGTTAATTTTTAACAATACATCCTGATAAACCCTTGCTTTCAACAGCGGGCTTCAAGATCTCTGCTTGCAGAACTCGATGTGCAACTTCTGCCCTGCCTTTTACTCAACAGAAACCTAATTCCCAGTGTTTCCCTTTACAGAGAAAGCCAGGATCGGATGGCAGGTTATTCCAGCCCGCAGCAACAGTACTTTTCTCTATGACGTGCAGCCAAACGTGAATATTCTACAGCTATTTATATAGACTTGGCAAAAGAGAACGTTAATTAGGATTTTCAGACCAACAGGAGCCACCTCGTCCTTGCAACAGGATTGTCTTAAATTCTAGCAACACACACGAGAAGCGTCAGAGACAACTGTACACACAGACTGGTGCCAGAGGGAGTTGATGTTTCTTCCTGTACTGGAGCCGCTGCCCTGGGAAGTATCTGTGAACCTCAAGCAATAGGGGAAAAAGCACTTGGATTCTGTAGGAGACAACAGAATTATTTTTTTCCTTCTTTTTTTCAGCCGTGTTTTGATTTGTGAATATTGGAGGCGTGTCCACAGGATCACAGGAGGAGTATCTCATACTGACAGAGGAGGAAAACAATGTTTCATAGCAACAAATATTTTTTAATTGTTACTATTATTAAAACCAGCTGTAATTATCTATGGGGTTTTTTTTATGCTTGTTATCTTAAAATTAATGAGTAATACCTACAGCCAACATAGTATAGACAGTGTCCCAAGCTTCCAGGATGCTGTAAGAGGAGGTAATTGCTGTAAACCAGGTACATCTGTACTAAAACTCAGAACTCTATTTACGTTTCTCTCACACAAGAACTCTCACAATCAGCTGTCAGGAACACATCCCCTCAGCCTGGTGGGAAAATACAAGAGGAATCATACCCCACAGCAACGCTCTACCTGTACTGCAGGGAGAGAGAACTGAGCTCACCTTCTTTAAAGCTTCCCATTCATCATTTTCCTGTCTGACAGCAGTGGGCCTGATGCAGAAAATCAGATGTGCTGCTCCTTCTTCTCCTCTTCTGACTTCCTTTTCTAGACCTTGTTTCAAAAACTACTTAAAAGGAAGTCAACAAATACTTTAGCCCCCTCCTTCTGTAGTAATGGAGAGAAAATGGACAATAGGTAACTTGAACTAAAGAATCATTAAATAATGTCAAGCTGAAGGAGGCCGTGACTGCTGGGATTAAGTTGGAAATACAGAATTAACCCCACCCCAGGTTCTAGGTACCCCCTTAACAGAATCACAGAATCTTCATGGATGGAAAAGATCTCCGAGATCACCAGGTCCAACCTCTAAGACCAGCTGTGTCCAACACACAAAAAAAACCCCTACAGTCCTGGCCACCAGATCATGCCCTGAAGTGCCACATCTACACGGCTCTGAAATCCCTCCAGGGATGGGGACTCAGCCCCCTCCCTGGGCAGCCTGTTCCAGGGTCTGACCACTCTCTCAGTCAAGTCATCCTTCCAAAGATCTAACCTGAACCTGCCCTGCCCCAACTTCAGACCATTTCCTCTGCTCCTGTCCTTATTCCCTTGGGAGAAGAGGCCAACACCCACCTCTCTACACCCTCCTCTCAGGGAGCTGGAGAGGGCAAGGAGGTCTCCCCTCAGCCTCCTCTTCTCCAAACTAACCATGCCCAGTTCCCTCAGCCTCTCCTCACAGCACTTGTTCTCCAGACCCCTCACCGCCTTGGTAGCTCTCCCCTGGACACACTCCAACCCCTCAATGTCCTTCTTGGAGTGAGGGGCCCAGAACTGAACACAGCACTTGAGGTGAGGCCTCACCAGTGCCCAGTACAGAAGCACCATCACCTCCCTACTCTATTTATCGAGCGAACGCACATTAACAGCCCCAACAGGAGCTCCTTCATCTGCCCTTACACAAAATTCTTCCTGTCACAGAAGTTCTGTACAGATGGCTCATTTTAGGTCTAAAAAAAAGTTTATTATAGGAAGATGAAGCCTTTCTACAGCTTTCAGCATTAATGTTTCATTACCTAAGTTGCCTAATTTACCTCCCTGTCACATCAATGGCTAAAGGGCAATGGCCAAAGTACCAGACAGGATTTTGCTTGAAAACAGTAGGGAAAAAAACCCAACAAACCGGCAATTACATTTTTATGGATTGTTCTTCCGTCAATAAACTACTGAAATTGCCAAACTCTGGCAGCAGAGATCTTGGGACTCTTCCATTCACTTTCCCACCACCAGAACCAAATCACTGCCAACAACCTCTTTTCACAAGAGAGTGTCTCCTGTACGCAGGGCACAGGAGGGGAGACGACCACCCACCTTGACAAAAGCAGGTATTAAACAATTCCTCAGGAAGTGGGTTTCAAAACCCCGGTGGCGGAACCCACCGTAGGCATCCACCGCTACTGAAGGAGAGACTCTGAAGAGCAGGAATCACACCATAAACCCAAGCACACTTAAATGACTGACAGATACTTTGTAATTAAAAGGTGATGGAAAAAGCATCTTGTAAATGTACAAATCCTGACATTAACAATAAAAAGATGAAGGGTGTACCTGAAGCAAAGTGCACTTTTATTAAATTATACCCACTTTAATAACACATTTTGATTTTATTTTTCCCTTTCCTAACCAGCTGTTCAAAAAGGGAATAATTTTATGTTCTTTCTCAAGATAAATAGGTGTATCCACTTCAGTGTACAAGGACAATGCTCACAGAAAAGCCTATTTTTCCTCTCAGTGTTCAATAAAACTGTCACATACCAATGGCTGCGCTTTTCACGTTCTCACACATACCGCAGAAAGGAAAACAACTTTGAAACCAAACGGTTCCGTCTCACAAAAATCATACAAGAGGATGTTCAGTGCTCCTCTAGGGAAGAGTAGCCAAGAATATTAACTGCTTGATACAACAAAACCCCCACTGTATCCTCAGCTGAAATAACAGGCATCTCCCACTCACAAGAAAACATACTCAAGTGCTCAGTGTACGACAGGTAGAGCTGGTAGTCGTTTACAAAGGTATTCAAGTATCTTCACCAAAAACTGGGGATTTTACTCCTAGAGTAACTAAACCTCCTTTCCACTTTCTCAAGACCCATCCGGAGCGCCAAGGGAGGAGGGGCAGCCCGGACAGCGCTCTTCAGGGCAGGAATCACATCCTCCCTTCCCCCCTAATGCAGGACTTGCCCTTTTAGAACACAACAAACAGCTTCGGCAGAGCCCTCAGCGCTGTTCTTACTCACATGAGCAGATTATAAACGAAGAGGTGTGTCCCTACACTTGTTTCAAGGAGGAGGAATTAAAATCTACATCTGTAGCCAATACAAAGTGTTTATTCATTATTTTCTCAAACCTAGGCAGCTCCAGGAATGTATTAGCTTTTTTGACACCATCCTTCCCCCGCAAAAAGTCACTCGTTCTGTCCAATCAAAGGAAGAACAGTCTGGTCCCAGCTCTCGTCCCAGCGCAGCTGCTTGGACGCTCGGAGATTTTCCCTGAAGCTGTAAAGTTTGCCTTCCAGTGTGGGAAACCCCAGGAAAAGCATCTGTAAGTTAAAAAAAAAATAATAAATAAAGTGGAAAAACCATAGAAAAATACCATCTTATTACATTTTAGGTTCATTCCAGCCTCCCCAGCATTAACCCCCAACGACAATGTTGCCGTAAGAGAACGCTCTTACCAAAGAGCCCTATAAATAGTGAACAATGACATTTGAAGTTCGCTTGGCAGCTTCAGCTTCATATTCAAATGGAAGCGAAGCCAATAACATTCACCAGGCAAAACATTATTTTCTGAGAGCGCCAAGCACACAGATGAAAAGCACATGTGACAGCACCTTCGTGGTTACAGCTACTGGGAAAGAAAAAAAAAATAAAAAATAAAAATCAGTCGAGTCTTTACCTTTAATTGTTCTGCAAGTTCACTTGAGTCCCTGAATATCAGACCATTTTCATCGTGTTTCACAAGTTCATGTAAACTGCGAACAAGAGTCACACACAGTAGTTAAGACAAAAAGCAGCAAGTGGGACACCTACATTTAAAATGTTCCATTGTGACATCCAAAAAGACTGTGCTGAGGCCTCTCCAATATTCTGGATGTCAAGAAAGCAGCTTCATACCTGACAAAATGGAATGAATAAGGCAGTTTTAAATGTTTAAAGGTTGTTTCTCCCTTCTGTGTCAGACTATCTAAATCTACCAATACACTACATACAGGCACTCAGTCTTTCTGCCTGTACTGGGCTTGCGTGCCAAGGTTTTGGTAGCCAGGAGGGCTACAGAGGTGGCTTCTGTAAGAAGCTGCTAGAAGCTTCCCCCCTGTCTGACAAAGCCAATGCCAGCTGGCTCCAAGTCAGACCTGCTGCTGATCAAGGCTGAGCCCATCAGCGATAGCATCTCTAGAATAATGTATTTAAGGGGAAAAGAACCCAACTGCACAACAGGAAATGCAGCTGGAGAGAGGAGGTAGAATATGTGAGAGGAACAACCCTGCAGACAGTAAGGTCAGTGAGGAAGAAGGGCAAAGAGATGTTCCAGGCACTGGAGCAGGGAATCCCCTGTGGCCTGTGGAGGTCCAGGGCAGAGCAGGGGGATGCCTGAAGGAGACTGTGACTCCATGAAGAATCCATGCTGAAGCAGGCTCCTGGCAGGACCTGTGGCCCCATGGAGACAGAAGTCCATGCTAGAACAGGTTTGCTGGTAGGACTTGTGACCTCATGGGGCAACCACAGTGGAGCAGTCCATTCCTGACAGGCTTCACCCCGTGGGAAGGGACCCATGCTGAAGCAGTTTGTGAAGAACTGCAGCCCATGGGAAGGACTCACATTGGAGAAGTTTGTGGAGAATTGTCTCCCATGGGAGAGACTCCAGGCTGGAGCAGGAGCATGAGGAGTCCTCCCCCTGAGGAGGACAGAGTGGCAGAGACAATGTATGATCAACTGACCAGAGCTGCCATTCCCCACCCCCCTGAGCCTCCTGGGAGGAGGTAGAGAAATTGGGAGTGAAGGTAAGTGAGGGAGGAAAAAGTGTTTTAAGACTTGGTTTTAATTCTCATTCCCCTACTCTGATTTGATTGGTATTAAATGAAATTACTTTCCCCAAGTCAGGTCTGTTTTGCCCATGAAAGTAGTTGGTGAATGATCTCTTCCCGTCCTTATCGTGACCTATGAGCCTTTCATTATATTTTCTCTCCCCTGTCCAGCTGAGGAGGGGAGTGAGGAGGGGCTCTGGTGGACACCTGGTGTCCAGTTGGGGTCAGCTACCAGAGTGCCAACCACCAGAGCACTACACATCTGGACACACATTACAAATCAGAGCAATAATCTAATTTAGACTTGACCTACAAGGAAGATGTGTCCATGATCTAGCTCATGAGATCATCTCAAATAACATATCTTTATTTATAAAAGCTAGCATTTCCCCTGAGGGCTGTAAGTTGTAAGGCTGACTATGCATTCCCTCACAGAACACAGACAGCTCCATGTAGAAGAAAGCTTTCTTTTACATTAAGTATTTGGAAACAAAGGACTACAGGGCAGGTTTTAAAGGCAATTGGTTGCATTAAACACTCCCAACTTTGTAGAAATTCACATTATTTTTTTTTAACTGACCTTAAATAAAACAAATTGACTTCTGATTTATCTTACTGAATTAAGAACAAAATGAAATTATTATGGCGTAATAGGAGAATCTCATTGACACATGCAGAAGGTGTTAAAACTCTGGCTTTATAAGAATACCAGGTTATATCATCCACTTAAATCCTCCCCTCCCAGAATAAACAAGCTCTTACCATTCAAAATGTATTGCACACACGGGTAAACAACAGCCAAACATATCTACCACCTTCATGGGTAAATCCAAACCACTGGATGATTTATGGAGACACACCCCCAGGTCTGCCGAGCCTGAAAAGCAAACAGAACAGCCAAGAAGCTGAATTCTCTAAAAGCAGCTCTCCTAGTTTTACTGTAAACCTTCTTATTTAGGCACTGCTTTGAGTGCCACAAGCTAAAAATAAGACATTTTCAACACCATCCAGACTGACACAATTTCAAACAGTCAGGGGGAAAAAAAAAAAACAGCACAACATATTTTGTGACTAAAATTAGTCAGGCTTTAGAAAGATATAGCGTGTATGAAATTAAAGGGAATTTTGAAATGTCATGTATCTTAAAACAGCCTTTCTGCCTCTTCAGCTGCCAAGAACGGGTAAATGCAAAGGAAAACTCCACCAGAAGGCAGAGAGGACACGCTGCGCGGCTCACTAGCGACCTCTTCCCGTTCGTTCAAGGGGTTTCACAACAGAGAGATTACAGCGTGATTCTAGAGACATTATATTCATTAGTATCAAAGTACCAAATTAAACACAGTGCTTTACAGCCGTATAAATTGGCAGGCTCTAACCTTGCAGAATATTGCTCAAGCTGAGTATGTATTTCGCTACTTCATTAAGCTTACTCACACTTTATGCTAATGTAATGAACGTGCTGAGGGAATACTATTCCAAGGATGTATTCATTTAGAATTGCAGCAACTCTCGGTCACTCAGCCAAACGCTGCATGATTTCATTTGCTGAAGTGACCCTGAAAGTAAGCTGGGACATGCACAGCACACTCCTTCAGAGAGGTTAGAAGAAATGAAGAGCACAAATAGCCGGCTAAAACAGCAGTCCAGGCACTCTGCTGACTTCCCCGGATAACAGTGGAAAACTGTAGTTGGGAAAATTTAGTGATTTCGCTGGCATGAATCAAAACCATGAAGAGAATACATGTATACCATCACTAACCAGCAACTTCCTTTGCTTTGCTTACCATGTTCTACCAGCTCCTGTGTAAAACTATCAGTTCTCCCCAGCTTTAATAAGTTGATTTTCACACATTCTCAAGCCTATTCCATAACCCACTATTTACCAAGCAGAAGAGGGTAATCCTCAGCTTCAAGCCAGGGTGTACAGATCTGGATATGCTTAAAGTGCAGTTTATTTATCAGTCCGTTGTAGTAGTCTTTTAGAGGTCCTTTACCTGTTTAAAACAGAAAACCATAAATAAATAATAGGGTTTTTTTTTTAACAAGATGACTGAATACAGCCTGTGCATCCTACTGTGAAGTTGACAAATTCCTTTTGCGTAAGACGCATCAAAAAGGGTATCACACACAATCCTCCCGAAGACAAGCAGAAGACAAAGTTCCCTTGGAAGCAGCGTGAACCTAGACTGCTTGTGTACTCAGCGTTCAAAAGACCCCGCCATCAATATCCCCTGGTCTTGACCTGCATTTTGTCTACAGCCGTAAGAAAACCCAATAACTAATGACAAATTTCATCAGCACGATTGGCCCTTCAAAAACCACACTAAGATTTAGTTTGCCCTTAAGGAGAAAGTTAGACAAACCACACTCCTTCTGCCCACACAAGTTTTTGGCAAAACCTTCTTTGAGATGTTTTTCCTCTTTTCCAGCACTAAGTAAAACCCTTCTGCTTTAACTCTTTAAACATCAAATTTTAAGTTTCTTTTGCTGCAGCATCTCAACACCGAGCTCAAGTCCTTTTGAGCGTGGAGTAATGCAGAGCTGTGCTAGACAGGCAGGGCGAGAGCTTCTCCTCTTTAAAGATGTGCCATGATTACACAGCTCTTAAGAGCAGACATAAAGACAAGGGTCCCCTCCTTTCTCATCACCAACAACAGAAGAGTCAGCACAGAACAACAGTGAAAGTGAAGCCTTGTGTATCAGCACCGAAAGGATTCTAACGTGAATAACCTCCTACCTGTTATCACACATACTAAAGACGGAAGCTTGGCTCCTTCACTGACAAACCGCTCATAATCTGGGGAAGATAAAACACTATTTAGAGTCGACAAATACATAGATGCTTGGTTTAAGAACAGTCACAGCGCATTAATCACTTAGCTTCCTACTTCACATAATATCTTTATAAGCATAATTAGTACAATAGTTTAGCAAAGTTAAAATTTATAAACTTCTACAGAAATAAATTATCATCTGTTTAGAATGTGCTATTCATGAAGCACTTATTCTACTATGCTGCATCAGCTGTTTGAGTACATCAATATCTCAATTTAGCAGCTGCAAAGTCTACAGAATAAGACAGTGCATATTCCCTTCTGTCTTATTATGAGATGCCTATGGAGGGCATAGGCAGGAGCCTAGAAAACAGAAACACAACTTACAGGCTAGTTAGAAATGTAATTTTCCTTGACGACGACTACTCTAATTGAATCAAGATGTTGCACTTCTGTATTTCAACTCCTACTCTTAAAATGATTGCTAATTAATTAAATACACCTGCACTCTCTCACTGGAATATGGAAGTGCTGCTCTTTAGCAAAACCCTTCATAACCGCCCAGAATACAACCATTCCCCTTTGAACAGGTGAGATTGATTCCTTCATACCTACCTTCTAAAGCTTTTAGAAGGACTGAGAAGTCTTCATCCTCTGAAAGAGAAAGCTTTATTAGGGACATTCATTTTTCTATCGTTTATAATGAGTTCTAGTCTTTCAATAACAACAAGATCTTTCTGACTTTCACCTACATGATTTATGTCTGGACCATGCTTTCCTACTAAAAATCTGCTGTAACTGTTTTAATAAATAAAAGTCTCTAACTATACACAATGCTTATTTGCACTTATTTGGGAACACAGCAGACAAACAAGCCACAAGTACTGCACATCCCCAAAGCTATCAAGTTAAAAACACCTACTTTCTCAAGCTACAGAATTCAGTGTTGACATTGCCCTGTTTTACACCACCGTGGAAGATAGTATGCCTAGAATGAAAGTTAAAAAAAGCAGCAGGGAATCATTCTTGAAGCTGAGCCTCTAGACTTCAAAAACTGTTCCTTTTTAACCACCACATCACACACAACTTGTCTTTAAATTCTTCCAGCCAAATGAAGGAAAAAAGTTACTCTGCCACTGATGATGTAAGCCTCTACAGAGCATCAGCTGTGAGGAAGGATAAACAGCCCTCCTTTTATCTTTTGTTAAGCAGTGGTTAAGTATTAAAAAGAAAACAATATGTTTCCAAACCTGTCCAGCTTGTGCTGCTGATTAGAAGAGCCGGCCGGCCTCTGGTTTTTACCACGTGTCCAGTTTTTCCATCCATTTCTGTAAAGGCAGAGCTCTCAGCGTTCGAACTGACATGCTCTGTACTACGGAAACACAATTTTCTGAGTACAGATTATGCAAACACAACAGGAAATACTGGGCGTAACTAGCATGGATTTCCAAACACTTTGTTTCAGATTTGCTGCTCGATCTCTCTCTAGACACAGGCAGTCATTAGTCATTACAGTGCTGAGCTGCAGCGAGATACCTGGTCATAAGAGACTGGTTTTTATCTTCCTTATTGCTACTGTTTACTGATGCTGCTGCTTTAGGCAAAATTCCATCTTCTAACAAAGTGTTTTCCTGAATAAGTTGAGAAAACAGCCTGTCCTTCCAGCTCTGCCTCTAACATATAGTAGAGCACAGAGGCCAACAGCGCATTTAGTCAATTAAACTCAGAACCTATAATTCTCCAGTGGACATTTCCAAAAAGAAACTGCCATGTGCTATGGCTTTCACTCCTTTTTCAAGCATTACTTGGATAAAGTAACACCCTGTCAAAGCCGTCTACTGTAGGAGAAGCCCTGCACACAGACAGAGAGACACGTTTAACACTTAGACCCAGGTCTCCACAGTAGCGAAAGGAAGGGATGTTGTAAACAAAGCTTCCAATCACTGTCATGCAGTTCCAACAGGAACCAGACAACTGCCAAGTTCCACCCTGGATATATTCTAGGACAGATCCCCTCAGTACTCACGCCAACTTCTTGAAAAACAAAACGCGTTTATTATTTCACACACCAAGCATCCTGTTACCCTAATTCAATGATTCCACTCGTTCTGGCCTCTCCTAGCAGCCATGAAACTTTCACAGCACCAGCTGTGGGCTGAGAGCACACAGGGCTCCCTCTGCTGACGTTCAGCAGCTTGTGACCACAGGCAAAAGTATTTCTGGTGACTGAGTGCAGTAACTTTATGCCATTCAAATAAGTTTGTGTTTTACTTACACATACCGTGGTTTAAAAGGCTCGTAATCTTTGGCAAGTTTCATGTACAAACGATGTTGAACTTCTAATGGTGTTTCCTTAAAATAAGAGGCTGGCTTGTCGTACAGCGTTACTGCCCTGCAACGAAATACATTCACAAGTTAAACAAGAAACAGATGTAACAGAAGGTACATATGATAGTGACAGGCTACAACAATGTAATGCAGAAAGTAATTAAGTAAATCAATATAGCAAAAGTTTTTTTTCCCCACTCTTACAACTTTCTGCATTCCTGAAGGTCACTGGAATGCCCCAAGGTGGACATGTCATGTCCATCCTTTCTCATATGTGTATCCCAAGGGGTGTAATGCAACCTTAAACACCGCAGACATCATTGTCCTGATTTTTTTTAACTTCATAACTGTTCCTGAACAGGGGAAGTGCAGTGATGTCAGCATCATTCCCATTCCATTGGTGGCTTGGCAGCAAACTTAGACCTGGACCACCACCTTCTGGTCAATGGGGAGTTAATTATGAAGGGTAATGATGATTCTTGGGTGCCTACACTCCACTAGCTCATGACAAAACTGAGTTAATATTCCTGCAGTGATGGATGAGCTCAGGAAAGTTGCTTTTCTAAGATTTCTCTGAATCCAGAATAGTCACTTTTCATTTTATTTCACCCACGCACACACTAATTGTTAGAAGTATGTGACTTACTTTATGTTGCAATTCACCCACAGATCTTCTTGCATTGCATTGGTGACACACAAGTTATAGTCAGACAAACGCCCAAAAAGCTTTTCATACCTGACCAAAATGAAATCTTAGTTAGAAACCACAGGCAGGCAATTGCATCAGCCAAACAACAACTGCCCACCAGCGCCCATGCTAATTAAAAGCCAATCAAAACCAAAAGAAACCCAACTGCCCCCCCCCCCAACTGAAATTTAATTATCGATGACTGACTCCTTATGTTGAAGCAGTATCACTGTATGAGAAGGGACACAGCATGACTCCCCTATCTTCTAAAACCTCAGAACAGCACATTAAAAAGCCTTTAAAAATCTCTACCTACGTGTAACCAATTAGATTCAGCAAGAAACAGACCTTTAAACATGAGCTGGAGTGTAAAGCACCAGTAGTGAATAAAAAAAACCCAGCACATCAAAAGCCCTTCCTAGTAACAAAACCAAAACCAGCATATGCACATAAAAGTAACCTGCCTACTTCATCAATCGCCTTCCCATGTGTTTAACAAAGGCGTTTTACAGAATGTGCTTTCTGAAACAGAAAGCAGTTTAACACGGAAACAGCCCTTCACTAATTATATTCTCCCCTCTGGTTTCTGCCCTTCAGAGTTCTGCAAAGGCACGTGATGTATAACGACAAGAAGAGATTGCTGTACAAACCATTTTGCAATTTGTACTAGCGGGTGATTTTTGCCATGATTCAGACTCATTATAGTGTATCCATAGTTGTGCCAATCGATTATCAGTTTGCTTCTCCAGAAAAGACACGCCACCCAGGCAACGGCTATAGCAGGTAATCCTGGAGGATTCTGTTTAATAAACAAAACAAATTAAAATAGCATAACACTGATCAAGTGACAAACACCATCAGCTATCCAAAAAAGAATATCAAATGACTAAAATTACATTGTGATAAAGAATCTTAATGAACAGAGCCAATTCTGTATCCACCAGCTACAGAACTGCCAGCTTCTCCTATGAAGATTGGTTAGCATTTCAAATTTTACCATTGGATCAGGATCCAAATTCCCCTCCAATAAACACATACACATTCCTGTTAAAATTTATTCTTTACTACTGTCCGGGCCAATGAGGTTTGAAAGCTCAACAATTAACAGGAAGAACAAGTGTGAGTTGATAACATGGAAATCTAAGTTTAGAGCCAAAAAATAGTTTGATAGAGGTTTACACCATTGATTAGGGCAGTTGTAATTCTCAAATAATTAGAACAACGTCTGAGACTGCTAAAAATGCCCTGTCATGTAGTACTATTTATTTTTATGAATATTAGTCCCAGCACAAGACATACCTGCAGAAGAATATAGGATGGCCGATCTATCGTCAGCATTTTGAATAGCAATTGTACTGCCTGCACAATGACTTTTATGACATACTGGAAAAGCTTCGGACCAACTGCAAAATGACAGAAAGACCTGTTAAGAATGTTACAGCCTGCCAGAAAGGTGTGCCTCAGATAGAACCAGCCAGGTCTGCACAGAAAGGTTTAAAATAACAGTACGCTGTTCTGTTTAAAAACAGAAACCTGGTTTTAGCAAGTCTGTCACAGTTCATACAAATTCCCATTCTGTGTTTTGCAATATAAAGAAACAGCAGAAGGTATTGATAAACATACAGAGACGGAGAAGCCTGGAGAAGGGAAGGCTCTGGAGAGCCCTTATAGCAGCCTTCCAGCATCTGAAGGGAGCTACAGGAGAGCTGGAGAGGGACTCTTTGTCAGGGAGTGGAGTGACAGGACAAGGGGTAACAGTTTTAAACTGAAAGGATATTTAGATTAGATATTCAGAAGAGGGTGAGAGTGGTGAGAGCCTAGCCCAGCTTGCTCTGAGCTGTGGCTGCCCCATCCCTGGAGGGGTTCAAGGTCAGGTTGGAGGGGGCTTGGAGCAGCCTGGTGTGGTGGGAGGTGTCCCTGCCCAGGGCAGGGGGATTGGAGCTCGATGGTCTCTTAAAGTCCCTTCCAACTCTAACCATTCTATGATTCTAAGGTAAAAAAATAACAATAAACAAATCGTTGTTTTTTAAAAAGTCCCTGTTTCAGCCTGCATCAGAACTGCATTTATGTGCTCAGATACCACAGAGGGAAGTGTTTAAAACAAGCACCGTGGGTGCTGAGCCAGCACACCCTCCCGAGCGCCCTCCTCGCGGCAGGGAGGCCTGAAGCCACTTCGGGTTGTTTGTTTTACCACATAAATCCCGTTATTTTTCCACCTAAACCCCGTTGTCTCTGCCCTCCACGGCCACCCACCTCGCAGCCCCCGCAGCTCCGCCACGGGCACCAGCCGTATCTCCCCGCTCCGCAGCACGTCGCCGTGCGGCCTGCTCTCTGCCGGAAGGGAGATATCCATCAGAGGAGTGATCGTCCCGGCCCCGGCCCCAGCCGCCGCCCCAACCGGGCCCGCCATCCCCTGTGAGGGTGGGGAAAGAGCCGCCCCTCACTCACGGAGGTAGCCCAGCAGATCGACGCTGAGTCCGTGCCGGGCCAGCGAAAGAGCGTGGTACTGCATCCGCGGGCTGCGGCCCAGGTCGCCCAACACTGCCACGCACACCCGCCCCACGCCGCCCGTCGCCGTGGCCCACCGCCGCCACAGCACGGCCACCAGGATCACCGCGACCGCCGCCAGCACCAGGGCCGCGCCGGCCGCCGCCATCTTGTGGGGCCGGCGGCGGGAAGGGCGGGGGGCGCCCCCTGGCGGCGCCGTGCTCTGAGGAGACTCGCTGGGGCGGAGGGGGGCAGCGATGGGCTCCAGTTTAAATAGCGTTTTTAAAATGGGTTGCGGTGGGGAACAGCGAACACTAGAGGAGGCTCCAGACTTGTGTATTTTAAAATGAGTTTATGGTAGTAGGCAAAATTAGCTTTCCTTCTTTCTGCAAGGTATGTGAAAAGAGCCTGGAAAGAGCGGCCCCTGAGAACATGAATCACTTTCTCAGCATCCCCAAGTTGTTGCCCCTGACTGAAAAAGTGACACATTTTCCATTGTCATCCCAAATCTGGGGTTTCTTACCCAGTTTGCAAAGAGCTGATCCACACACAGAGGCAAGTTATTTTGTGTCTGTGCAGACATGGGTGCTGTGTGGAAACTCCACAAAGCCAGCACACCTTGGCCTATACACCGTAAGCTTTTGTATTTTACAAAAATCGACTCGTTAACAAACTACACTTATCATTGGTGTCCCATGATTTCCCAATAAGCTCCTACTGACTACTTCTGTTCTTGCTTCAAAGGTGTAGTAGGTTCATAAATTACACATGCTAGGCTCCATCTAGGCTGCTATAAAACTTAAGATTTGGAGGTGTGGTTTTCGCATTATAATAAACTAATTTCACCTAAAAACCACATACCTTTTATTTTCAACACTTTGTAACAATCGGCACACTTGCAGGTTTAATGCAATGCCTGAATTTTCCTGAGCTAGGTTATCTCCAGGCTTGTATCTTTTTGTTATTTACAGGCTGATACAGCACATTTGTTTTCTCTGATTGCCCAAGGTTTTTTCCTCCTTAGCAACATCTTACCTGCTTTGCCTTCATCACTAGCACAGAATGACCCCAGGTATTTCAAAGGTAGGAAATAACTGGTACCTGTGGTGGTGAAAAACAGTTCTTGTTCGAGCTCAAGGTATTGCAGTGTTCGGCCTCTGTGTTCTTGACCTATGGAACAACAAAGGTGCTAAAGTTGACAGATTACTTAGAGCAAGGGCAACATGGAATCCTAGAATTGTCTGGGTTAGAAGGGACTCCACCACTGCCTTGGGCAGCCTCTTCCAATTTTGATAACCCTTGCTGTGAAGAAACTTTTCCTAATATCCGTCCTAAATCTCCCCTGGCACAACTTGAGGCCGTTTCCTCTTGTCCCATCACTCGTTACATGGGAAGAAGAGATCAACCACCAGTGTTTTCTCTGGGGGGTGTTTTCTCAGATGGCGGCTGGAGAAGAATCTCACCTGGCAGAAGCCTGAGGGAGGGTGCCTTGGAGCACCCGGTGAGTGAGCGTTACCCCACAGGAGCGAGGTGTTGTGATACCTTGTCTAAACATCTAAGATACAGACTGCGAATCAAAGGGCTATTTTATAGCATTTCTGTCAAGTCTTACTGAAAAATCCAATTCAAAGGGCTGCTCCCGTCTCTCCACTGGAAGGAACAATCATTAATGCCTTCTATGTCTGAAATGTTTCACAAATGCTACACAACCTTCAGCACAAAACCCACGCCTGCTTATATACATTTGACAGAACTTTAGCCTTTCTATAGCAAGTTTCCTTGCCTGAAGTCAGTTCCTTCAGCTGTAAAGGCCATCTCCTCTGCTCTGAGAAAGCGGAAAGTTCGGAGCGAGAGGCGTTAACGCGAGTCTTCACTGGGAATGAAACCTCAGCACTGGGGAGCAATCCATTTCCTCTTAATTCTGCTTTTTTTTTTTGCTCCACGTGAAGACGTTGAGCATGGCTCTGGAGTGGCAGACAAAAAGGAGCTGCTGAGGAGAGTGGAGAGCAGGGAAAAGTTGCTTGCAGGTAAAAATAATTGATGCGTTTGAAGGAGGGTATATCTTTTAGAAAGCTTTGTTCCAGTTGCTGCTGAGCAGCTGTGCATAAATTATTCACTAATATGAATCAACACAGTTGTTTCCAAGGTAACACTAAGTTCCTTTTCTTACATGTACATGTAGGAGCACCTTTCTTGTCTCCCTATGAATGTTTGGAGGAAGAAGGCATCACAAACGCTTGAATGAATAAGAAAAATGGATCCTGACTCTCCAAAAATTGTTTTCAAGGTGGAATAATTTTATTAAATGACCGTTTGGAGACAGATCTCACCGCATGAATGCAGAATGAGGACTCCAAGCTGTGCCTGTACCAAATAAGCCACTGTAATCAGAGGTCCCACTGCCAGCGCGTTGATCATTGGACAAAAGTAAGGTAACGAGGCCAAGGCCAAGCCACGAAATCTCAGTAACAATGCAGGTAACAGGTACATGTAGAACAACAACTCAGGGAAGAACTGAACACCAGGCCTGAGCTTCTAGGCGTGGGAGAGGGCACAAGTGTGAATCTGAACAGGATGCCCAGCACTAGGAAATTCAGAAATCTTAAAATTCTTACATTTTTATCTCATGTGGAAACTCCAGTATTACTCTATCTGGTTGTCTGTGTTTCTGACACTTGAAACTGCAGAAGTCTCACACATACAGTTATCAACTGAAGCTATTCATACTGTGATACAAATTCATATCATGAAATAAAGTGGTTTTAGTTATATAAAGGATAGGTTTCTTCTTCAGTGGCTATTGAAATAAAACCTCGTGATATCCCTGCTAGGTAAAAACCCAGGAGCATGCTTATCTCAGCAGCTGGATATGGGAGAGAACAGAGAGTATTTTTTCCAAGGTGAAGTGCTGAGCTCAGGGGCACACATAAATCACGGGGCAGAGATGGCTGGAGCAGTTCAGTTTTGCTGTTTTATCTCCAGATGCCTATGGTTTCAAAATCAGTCCCGCTCATCACCCACACAAGCCACGTAGCCTAGGTCCATGTGGAGGACAGGTGACCCTTGCAGACTCTCAGCGGGGAATGGCGCTCGCACAGAGAGGTCCTTGAGCAATACTAGGGCTTGTTCCGGACTGAAATAGGATTAGACCTTTTAACTCCCGGTCTTGCCTTGCAAAACACAGAGGAACTCCACCTTGGGAGCTAGTTTTTAATTATAGCTATACCGGACAGTCGTCCACAATGGCGGGGGGGTTATGTATCCCAGAGAGTCAGGGATGATTTCAGTGCAGCCCCATTACCACTGAACACATACATTTTTCTCTGCCTCCAATTTTACTGAATTCTAAAGAGATCTTCAGCTTCCCTGGATCTTAATTAATATCCTGGATATTTCTGTGATTTCTATTACTTGGCTGTCTCAAATCCCGAACCTACCTGGTACTAAATACCTTCAACATCTGCATTCCATGGGGTTCTAGGTACATAATAAACAATTTTCAGCTGTTTTCTGATGTTTTTTATTTATTTTTTTTTTCTGGTGAAATGCAGATGCCAAAAGCAAATAGAAGCCTCCTGACACAAACAATTGCCGGTCACGCCACGGCCCTGTGGAAGTAACTGAACCTCTCAGTGAAAAACTGTTAAGCTAGAGCCTTGTTCATGAGCTGATTTTTTTACCCCTATGACAAAACCAGATGTTAGATATTATATCTCCATGGTAATCCTCCATGCTGTCTACCAGCAAGTATGTGGTAACAATAAAACTATTGTTCCCCCTTAAAGCATATAACTAACTATACAGCTGAGGTTCAACAAGGCCAAGTGCTGGGTCTTGTGCTTGGGTCACACCAACCCNTCTCCAACTCCCTGAAAGGAGGGGGTAGCCAGGGGGGGTCAGTCTCTTCTCCCAGGGAACAGGCGATGGAACAAGAGGAAACAGCCTCAAATCGCACCAGGGGAGGTTCAGATTGGAGATCAGGAAAAGTTTTTACATGAAAAGGGTTAATAAGCCTTGGACTGGGCTGCCCAGAGAGGGGGTTGAGGCACCATCCCTGGAGGGATGTAAAAGATGGGTTGACACAGTGCTCAGTGACATGGGTTAGTGATTGGTTTTTATCAGAGTGATGCTTGGACTAGATGATCTTAAAGGTTCCTTCCAACCCAGACAATTCTATGATTCCAGGAACCTAATTAAAGTGTGGGCAGACTGGTTCAACAAGATAACAAAGCCTGGAATATTTGCTCAAAGATCCTGTTCAGAATGCAACTTTTTCTAACTGGGAAAGGCTCAAAGCCTCTTCAAGAAAAGCCCTGCTGTCCCGTAGCCCACTGTTCCACATCCCCCCCTGGCCAGGGCAGTCACTCACTCGCACCGATCTGCACATCTGCTGTTTCAGGAACCTCTCCTTTCACACCTACACAGTGACTTGCTGCCTGTCCCTTTAATGTGAAATACAAATTGCTTTTCGTGCTTACTCCCCTGAACAGAGTGCAAACACCGTGTCCTGACGGGACGAGCGACTGGCTGATTCCTATCAGGCACGAATTCCAGATATCTGCATTTTCTGCCAGGTTATTGAACTAATTAAAACTGCTTACAAGTGTATTAGCTTTATAGACACAGGGGCTGGAGTTTATAAAGTCACAATAAATGTTCTTTTGGCCTATCTAGTCTTCGGAGCGCTCAGAGAATGATAAATATGGCGCAGCCGTCGTTTATATCTGAAGTTCTAGAAATAGGAATGGAGATGAATGCACTCATGAGAAACGCATTTTGTGAGAAAACTTATTTCTGCTCGTAAAATTTTTCATATTTATTGAATAACAGTTATCTTTTTCAAAAGGCTTCCCCCCCCCCCACC
>VXBJ01003869.1:158150-175692 GCA_013400055.1 Nycticryphes semicollaris | reverse complement strand
CCCCAACTTTTCTTCCTGTGACATTTCAGAAAGTTTGGAAACGCTGCCTGTGGTTTATTCTAGAAATGGTTTGTTTAAGCTCAGTGAGTCAAAACTTTAGCCCCAGCACCAGGTTCCCTGAGCCTGTTTGGCTGAAATGGCCAGTTTGTGTGCATCCCAGCAGCATCTGAGGAGGAGCAGTGCTGAGTTAGCAGAGCCACTTTCACTTTTAATTCCTTTGTCATGGCTGTTAATATCTCTGGGCGCTTGCCCAAACAGAATAACCTCAGTCACTATGTTATTCATCGGGTTACCCCGCAGAGTGCTTAGGAACCCCCCCACAAAGTGTTACACACGTTTGGAGTTTGCTCCTGTCTGTTCCATCCAGTCTGTTCCATCTGCCTGACAGACACACACTACCTACACATGTGAGCGCTCATCCCAAGGCTTCCTCCCCTCCACAGATTGCCACAAGGGCAAGAAATAGAGATACAAAAGCCTAAATCCTTCTGACGAGTGGAACATCACTAATCCCAGAAGTCACCAATCCAAATGTCTCACAAAAACCTGCAGTTTCCTCGACTACTCTTCTTAGACCACTGAAGCTGTGCTATATGAGAAGTTATCGCCATTTTTAACGGCAAGTTAATTTGCTTCTTGTCTTTGTTCTCCTGTTTGCTCAATGTCTAAAGTGCAGCCCCCAAAGGGAGTCGCTCCCAGAGTAAGCTCAGCTTGGAAGCAGTTCTGGGGAGCCTGAAGTGCTACTGCAGGTAGCCCAGCACAGAGGCCACAGCTGCTGCTGAACTTCTCCTCTGCTTTGCTCTCTGCGTTGAAGATGAAGACTATGGTGTTTCAAAGGTAGGACTCCCTGGCCTCAACAGACCACCATTCTGCCATAGACCCCCTCTAAAGTGTATGAGAAGGGGGGTGGTTAGTAGGTCAAGAGAGGTTCTCCTCCCCCTCTCCTCTGCCCTGGAATCCTGTGTCCAGTTCTGGGCCCCTCAGTTCCAGAAGGACAGGGAACTGCTGGAGAGAGTCCAGGGTAGGGCTATGAGGATGATGAAGGGAGTGGAGCATCTCCCATAGGAGGAAAGGCTGAGGGAGCTGGGTCTCTTTAGCTTGGAGAAGAGGAGACCGAGGGGTGACCTCATGAATGTTTATGAATATGTAAAGGGTGAGTGTCAGGAGGATGGAGCCAGGCTCTTCTCAGTGATGGCCAATGATAGGACAAGGGGCAATGGGTGCAAGCTGGAACAGAGGAGGTTCCACTGAAATATGAGAAAAACTTCTTCACAGTGAGGGTGATGGAACACTGGAAGGGGCTGCCCAGAGAGGTTGTGGAGTCTCCTTCTCTGGAGACATTCAAACCCCGCCTGGACACATTTCTGTGTGACCTGCTCTATGTGTTCCTGCTCTGGCAGGGGATTGGACTGGATGAGCTTTCAAGGTCCTTTCCAATCCTTGAGATTCTGGGATTCTGTGTAAAGACTGCAATTCTATAAAATGTGAAAATAGAGTTATCCTAATTAAATTTAGTGTGTGCTGTGGCATGTGAACGTCTGCCTAACCTCATCCAATTTGAGCCTGTGAACTCCCAGAGTACTCTACTCACTGCTTCACACAGAGCTGGGTTAAGACCATTAAAACCACTCTCATTTCACCAGGGAGTTGAACTGGACAGCCTTGTTTCCAGCTCAAAGCAAAAGCAGGACAGCTGCAGCTCTCCCCTGCTGAATGAAAGCGGAGGCAAATGACCCATTCACCGAGATCTTTTAATGCTTTAAATTATTACTTAAACGATTATTTCAATTAACTTTACGCTAAGGGAGTTTTAAATTTTATTTCTGAAATAAGAGCACAATTTTCCACCTGCAAGGTACCCGAGACAGCAGCACACTTACCTGTACCAGTGCATTTCCCCTGGGAGAGGGGAGGCATTAGCCACATCCTTTGGCGCAAGCCACGGAAACACCCCCCAATGCCCCAGGTGGACCCCTGCTCTTGTGTCACAGCATTTACAGAACACCTGGAAGCAAGAAGCGACATACCTGAGCTCCTTCGGCCTCACAGAGGCTGCACAGGCACAAACACACATCAGAGACATGGAATGAAACGTTCTAGGGTGAGAACTGGGCTTTCCCAATGCTTCCTCCAGGAATTCCACTCTCCCCCCCACTCACTGAGCAGCGCAAGGAAAATGCCTGCAATGCAGCTGGAGCAGCAGGCTTGCATTTTTTGGCAATAAGAATAGGAAACTTGTATATCAAGCTATGTTTCTGCGCAGGGAAAGAAAAGAAAGGGTTTGATCACATCCCCTGTCCTAAGACAGGAGGATCTGCTGCTGTCCCACCCACCCTGTGCATTCACAGGTGGCCAGAGCCAGGGATCCAAGGGAGCAGAGACTTGGATTTTAATACTAGCCACACCAGCCCGGGAGCTGACTGCACGCCTGAAAGATGTATTTTATTCCCAAGATAAACATTTTTTGAAATTCCATATCTGATATGATGACATACTGGCAGTGTTTTCCTCAGTGGTGGCTACGGCTCAGAACAGAGCAGGAAAACACCGAAACAACCACCATTTACACCCCCCTCGCCACTACCCTCAAACCCCGCCAAAACCTCTCCAATTAATTTCCTCTGTGATTTAAATCACTAGAATTTAACCAAAAATGGAAGGGTGCCTACTTTTACTGTTCCTCTTCGGGTGGTGTCGTGGTTTTGGCCGAACGAATGGCTTTCCAAACTCTCTTTTTTCTTTTTTCTGTGTCTGGTGGGTGCTGGAGCTGAGAGCTGGCAAAGAGAGCCCAGAGCGAGCTCCCAGGCCAAGAGGGAGAGAAATGGCACCTCACCAGCACGGCGTGAGGAGGCGGCTGGTCTGAGCCCCTGGAAAAGACAAAACACAGCCGATAGAGCAGGTGTCCTTAACTCCAAACAGACCTGTGGGGATTGATTTGGAATAGAAGGATTTTTACTGAAAACACAGGGTCCTGTATCTGGTTAGGAAATATTACCTTGTAGGCAGATACACGAATGGAGGTCTTGCCTTTTTAAATCATGTATTTGCCTGGGATATTTCTTGATTTTCCAGATTTGTAAATTAAGCCTCTTGGAGCGTTTTTGCCCTAACTCTTAGCCGGGCTGTACCACAGAACCCAAGCCATCGACGTTACAGCCAGGGAAACCTGAGGTTGACTGAAAAGATTGCCATCAACCCCAATTTAGTTATTTTTCCCTTCTGGAAAACGGAGGATATCCTAACCCTCTGCGTGAGGGTTTACCTCATTGTCTGTGAGGTGGTGATGGGACCACGCCAGGCCCTGGGACGGGACAGCCCATCCTCCCTGAGGCCGTCGCTGACCCACACCCGTTGGCATCGCCCACACAGAGCCGGGCCGCAGCTTGTTGTCGAAACAATACATTTTAAAAGTATTTCTTTCCATCTTTCCAGCCGTACAAGCCTCCTTGGCTCGCTGAGGCCCTGACAGGAGCCGGCCGGGGGACTGCGCCGCCGCCGCCGCCCGGCAGGGGGCGTTCTGGGCGGCCGCCCGCCCGCCGAGCGCCCTCCAAGATGGCGGCCTGCAGGACAGCGGGGGGCGCGGGCGGGGGCTGCGGGCGGAGGCGGCGGCCGGTCCCGATACTGGTACCGACGGGGCGGGCGGTGATGACCGCCGCGCTGGCGGCGCTGGGCTGGCTGCAGACNGGCCCGGGATGCCTCCGCCACCCCGGGCCCGGTAGCTCTCATCCCACCGCCCAGGTGTCGCGATGCACTTCACTCCTAGAGAGAAAGTGACACATTTATTGGTATAAAGCAGGAATTCAACCAAGTTTGATATGCGACAGTGGTTAACAAGGTTGGGTGGCAGGGGACGCCGGGTTATTTACCTCAGGGAGGACAGGGTCAGACAGAGCTGTCACGGAGACCCTCCCCTTGAGTGGAGGTTCAGAGAGGACCCCCTGGCTTTCCACATTTCTTCTGAGAGGGTATAGCTGGATCCAGTCCCGACCCCAGACTTGGTCAGTGGGGGTACTTTAGACGTAAAGTCTAAAGGACTGTATACAGGCAATCAAACATTTCTATCACTTAGCTCAGATTTCAAAGTTTATCATGCTAGTGATCACTTACTGAGGGTCTGTTGCAGCAGAGAATCTCTGGATGTCGAGGAAGAACCTTGAGCGACATCCCCGCTCAAAGGGAGATCCTGGCGTGCAGCCACTGCCGTGCAGGAGAGCTCCAAGGGCTCTTGGGCTGCTCAGTAATTATGGGGGTGAGATGACTGATGTGTAGTCATATTTGCATATCAACCACAGTACCAGTATTGCTCAAGTTAGCCCTGGGCTACTGTGGTGTTATCTGTCTCCCCAAAACCGCATTGAGCTACATGGAGCCATCGTGACCCATTGTGGCCACCATGGGTGATTATGCCTTGGGCAGGGTTACAGGAGATAAAGGTCGGGTTGGCATCTTGGGGGGAGCACAGCCTGACACCATGCTGCAGACACACGCTCTGCCAGAGCAACCATGGGACAACGGGATCATCTCCTTGCAGGAGCCCCCCCAGCGACCCGCTGCTGCAGCCCTATTTCCCTTTCCAGCATGGCCCTCGGCACCATCACAGACACGTCAGAGACTGTCAGCCCATCAAGTATGGCAACATAACACATGAAACTTGGCCCAGCGACAACAGGACGGGCGGCCCAGTGGCTACCACCAGAACATTTGTTTCCTACATCCCCCCGGATGGCGAGAACCGCAAGGTGGTCTATGGCCACTTCACTTTTGTAAGGAACCCCCTGAGAACCTTCTCAGTGCTAGAGCCAGGGGGCATGGGAGGCTGCCAGGCTCAACGCAGAGCTACCGTGGAAGAGACCGCAAGGCTCAGGAAGTGTCTGGTGGCCCAGAATGGTGGGTATTTCAACATGGAAACCGGGGAGTGCCTTGGGAATGTTGTGAGCGATGGAAAGCTGGTGAGAAACTCTGGAGGCCTGCAAAACGCTCAGTTCGGCATCCGGAAGGATGGCACCATGGTGTTTGGGTAAGAATCGGGGGATGTTTGGAGAGCGCTCTCTCACACAGAATCACAGAACTTTGTGGGGCTGGAAGGGACCTCTGGAGATCACCCAGTCCAACCCCCTGCCAGAGCAGGGTCACCCACAGCAGGTCCCACAGGAACATGTCCAGGTGGGGTTGAATGTCTCCAGAGAAGGAGACTCCACCACCTCTCTGGGCAGCCTCTGCCACCCTCAAAATGAAGAAGTTCCTCCTCATGTTTAGGCGGAACTTCTTATGTTCCAGTTTGTGCCCGTTCCCTCTTGTCCTGTCACTGGGCACCACTGAAAAAAGCCTGGCCCCATCCTCCTGACACCCACCCTTGAAGTATTTCTAGGTGTTGATCAGATCCCCCCTCAGCCTTCTCTTCTCCAGACTGAAAAGACCCAAGTCCCTCAGCTTTTCCTCATAAGAGAGATGTTCTAGTCCCCTCATCATCTTTGTAGCCCTCTGCTCTCCCCTCTCCATCAGTTCCCTTCTAGAACTGGGGAGCCCAGAACTGGACCCAGTGCTCCAGCTGGGGCCTCCCCAGGGCAGAGCAGAGGGGGAGGATGACGCCCTCCACCTGCTGGTCACACTGTTCTCGATGCCCCCTGGATTTCTCCTCCCCCAAGGAGTCACTGAGGTGGGAAGTGCTGCCCAGGCACTGCCTCCTTGGCCTCTCCTGGTTAGGGTAGAGCCATGATTTGAATGCTAAAGTTAAGGATGTCCTACCTTTACCCCACTGAGCTATCTCTCTGGGCTTTGGCTTTTTTTTCCTAGGGTGAAGAGAAGCTGGGTAAGTTACTCTGGTGACCTCTAGCTGCTTAGTTTCCTGTGTCTCCTCTCCTAACATGCAGTAGGTACACTTGATTATGGTAGAAGGGGGAGAGATCTCTGTCCTCCCCACAGAGGAGAGGCGGAGTGAACTACATAACTGAGGAATAACTGCTGGGATAACAGAAATGCCGGGATTGGAAAGGACCTCTGGAGGTGTCTCATCCAAGACCCTGCTTAGTGCAAGGTATCCTGGGGCTGGTTGCTCAGGGCCATGTCCAGTTGGGTTTTGAACACCTCCGAGGGTGGAGACTCCACATCCTCTCTGGGCAAACCTGTTCCTGGGATTGACAACCCTTTACAGTAAAAAAGTTTGTCTTACATTTAGTAGGAACTCAGGCATCTCCTGGGTTGCCTGTTCTCTGCTGCGTTGTCCTTCCAGCAGATGCCAGGATGGTTTAAATCCCCCGTGAGCGCCAGGGTCTGTGACCATGAGTCTTTTTCCAGTTGCACGCCCTACCCTACCACATCTGCCTGATCCCTGCAGCTGCCCAGATCTCCCATTCCCCCGGTTTGTGCCTGTTCTGCTTGTGCTGCTGTACAACTTCCCGTGGGCACCTGCTCCCAGTTTTCCAGGAAGAGGGTGAGAACTTCCCCAGTAGCCCTCTCACTGCTTCTGCGTTTGTGTCCGTGTGGCTGAGCTCACCTTTTGTTTGTATTTTGTTGTTGCTTTGGGTTGTCTTGTCACCCTGCAGCCCTTTGCTTGCCAGCCTGGCCTGCCACGTCCTCACTTGTCTGTGGGTGACTGTCTCCCTCCTGTGTCATCTTCGGTTTAAAGCTCTCCTCACCGGTTGCCTCTTTGTGGAGGTTGCTTTTGCCTCACTTGGTTGTGTGGATGCCACCTCTGCCAGTAAGTCCTCAGGGAAGGTTCTAGCCTTGTAAAAAAACCAAATTCCTAGTGTCAACGTGAGCCATGCTACTGCGTGTTGACCCGCAGAATCCATCCAGCTGCTTCTCAAGCCCTTCCTCCTCACCAGCAGGATGGAGGAGAGCCCCACCCAGGCCACCCTTGGCTGTCACCCCCAGAGCTGTGCGGTGGCTCTTGATGCACTCTGGGTTTCCCCTGGGAGTGCTGCTGGTGCCCATGGGGAAGAGTGGCAGGGGACAGCAGCCTGGGGGCTGGAGAAGCTTCAGCAGCTTCCCCACAACATCCCAGATGTGAGCCCCCAGACAGGTTAGGAGGTGGGGGGCATTGTCCCTCCACAGCAGGGAGCTTCCCCTCTATTGTTCACCCGCCTCCCCTGGGGCTGCTGGGGCATTCACGCTCTGCCAGCACAGAGCTCCTGAACCCAGGTGGAGGAAGATCTCCCTCCTGCTGTCAGAACTCACAGGCTTCCAGCCTTCATCACCGCAGTGAGCAGACACTGGGTGCTCCTTCTGAGCATTGCAGGATTCGGGGGTTTGTTTCTGCAGGCGGTTAGGGAAGGTCTGTCCATCTCTCATCCTCCCTGCTCCTGTGCAGACCTGGAGCTCCTTGTCTTGGTGGCATAGCTCCTCAGCCAGCACACACTAGGACATCGTTTTCCCTGGCTCTAGCTTCGGCAAGAGGCACCAGGTATCCCAGCAGCCCAAATTCCAAAGCGCTACCTTCTCCCTGCAAAGCTTGGGCTGGGTGTAGGTGTAGAAGTTGGTGCTGGAGGCTGTCCCCTGTGGTGTGTCACCACAGATACTACTTTCTGCAGAATTTCCAGCTCCCCACTGCATCTCGGCTGCTGGGAGCTGTGGTCCCAGCCTGGCAGTTACATCAGCCTCTTCCTGGCAGCGGGTGAATGGGTGTGTGACAGCCCCATATCAGTTGGAGACAGAAGCTCAAAGCCCTCTTTGATGAGGAACAGCCGAGTGAGGGACCATTAGCACTTGCTGGAAGTAAAGGTCTCTGGTAGCTGCCCTTTCCCAGCAGCACTGGGTGAGCTGAAGCTCCTAGAAGGGTTCCCAAAGGTCCTTCTGGGGGTCTCAGAAGACTGAGAAGCCGTCTGGAAGCTGCTTCATGTTGGCTGATGTTCTCCATCCTTCTGTTAGTCCACTCTCATGTGCCTTCAGACCTCAGCAAAGGGTCCCTGCAAGGCCGCACCGACTGTACCAAGCCAGGGCTTTAGCGTGCAGCCGTTCCCCAATGGCCCAGAGAACCATGGCCTTAATTTCCATGCCGGAGGGGCTGGCAGAGTTGGGGACTTCCACTTTAGTGAGGAGGCCTTTGAGGGGACCAACAGCAACTGTGAGGTCACTGTCAAGTCCCTCCTCAGTCTCAGCCCTGCCCTGGCAGGATTCCCCCTGTTCAATGCGGTCATGGCACCGTGTGGGGTGTTGTCCGCTCGGTGTCTTCGCGGCTTCCAAAACACGACACTAGGAACAGTTGGGGGGTAAATAATTTGGTCTCTGGGGGCGGTGGGAAAGTGGTTCGCACTTGTCCCTGTCCCACTGTGTTGTGATCAGCAGGAGGGGCACGTTGTTACCCCTCACTGAGGAAAGGTGCTGCCTGTGCCACTGAGACCTGGGGTGGGTGGTTGCGGGCTTTAAAAGTGACAGTTGATTAGTTTATGCTCAAGCTCTTGTCCAATTTGATCCATTTTCAGAAGAGCTGTGTTCGGTTTGTCTTTGTGTTCCCTTCCCCTAGGTCAAGGGATTTCTTTTGGCATGTTTTCAGGTGGTTTCAAATGCACTTTTCTACAAAGGTGGAAGGTTTGTTCGTATACCAAAAAATCCCCAAAACTGAGCCTCAGGTTCCCACAATCCGACTGGAGCTCACTGGAGCAGGCGGTTTTAAACCCAAACCCTCAGGCAGAGCTCACAGCGATGGCTCAGCTGCTGAGCCCCAGCCTCTCCTGTCACCTACAAACATCCCCGAGCATCAATCTCTGGTGTTCCTCAGCACCCTAATTCCCTGAGAGAAGAATATCCCTCGGGAAGCACCCCACAGTGACTTTTCCAACCATGGCAATGACTGCTGGACTGTTCAGTGGAGGGTTGTGCTGTCTGGAAGAGCAGAGGAAGCTCTTCCCCAGCTGGTGGGGAGTAGGTTGCAGCCAGCAGTGTCCTCCACCTCCGTGCAGCTGCAGGCAGAATGGATGCTGTTGCTGAAAAACCCTCTCAAAAGCTGTTTGATGTCACCGTTCGCAGGATGGAAGCTGACACGTCCGTTCCAGCTGCTTCCACAGATCCCTGAGTGTTTGGCCGTGGCTCTGCCCTCATGCTTTCTGCCCTTGTTGTCCACTGGCCACGCTGTTGGCAGGAGTTGCTTGATGCACAGTGGCCTGGGACCATCGCTAGCAGAGGGTTTGCGCGGAAGAGCAGAGAACAGGGCCCACTCTGACCACTGAATTGGCGTTTTGCACTGGTTGGCTTCTAGTTTTGGCTGGAGGTAGCCTTCATCCAGGCTCCTCCTGCCCTCCTCCATGCTTCTGGAGCCTGCTGGCAGCAAGAGAGGCTTTTCCACGCCGCTGCTGTGGCTGTAGGTAACGCCTCCTGCTCTCTCTTTCCTAGTTACCTGTCCGAGGAAGATGTCTTGGATCGAGCAAACCCTTTTGTGCAGCTTGTGAGCGGGGTAGTTTGGCTCCTAAGAGACGGAGAAGTGTACGTCAGTCAGAGCCGAGTGGCTGAGTGCGGGGACACTCAAACCACAGGTAAATACTGCAAAGCCTTTCTTCAGCCTGGGCAGAGATTGTCCTTCCGACAGGGCTGTTGGAAGGAGGGGTAGCAGTGGGAACTGTGTTGTCTCGTTGAAGTTTGCTGCTCACTTAAAAGATCCGAATTTTCTTCTGTGCTGTTTTACCCCGAGTCTGCAGCAAATGCAGTACAAAAATACGAGGCTGCACTCACCTGTTCAGGGCTGTTGGACAGAATTTTGTAGAATCATAGAATCACAGAATGGTTTGGGTTGGAAGGGACCTGAAAGCCCACCCAGTGCCACCCCCTGCCCTGGGCAGGGACACTTCCCACCACACCAGGGTGCTCCAAGCCCCCTCCAACCTGCTCTTGAACCCCTCCAGGGATGGGGCAGCCACAGCTTCTCTGGGGCAACCTGGGCCAGGCTCTCGCCACCCTCACACCAAAGTTTTCCCTGAGATCTCATGTAAATCCTGAAATCTAATCTAATTTTCTGAGGATTGTAAAAATGGTGGTGTGATTGGTATTAATACCTGTGCAGAAGAAATTCAAAGCAGATTCCTCTTACAGGAGTTTAAAACTAAGGGCTTGTGTATCCCTTTCTTTGCCCCTGTGCCAGTCAAAACCAGAATCCTTCTGGAAATGTTATTCCTGGAAGGGTTTGGATGAACAAGAGGAGCCTGGGCTCTGCTCTCCCTGTGGTTCGGTTCAGATGAGCTCCTCGCTGGGAACTGTTTTGCAGACAGCTGGGTCTAAACAGCCAGACCTGTCACCCAGCTGGTGCCTGAATTCTCCCCTGTCCTGTGCAGGAACCTTTGACAAGTTCATCAACGTGATATCGGCCAGGACGGCGGTGGGACACGACAGCCAGGGGCAGCTGGTCCTGGTTCACGTGGACGGACAGACAGAATCCAGAGGGTAAAGCCAGGGCTGTGAGGAGACCTCGGGGCAGGGACAAGATGGGTCCTTGGAAGTGCAGGGAATCTTCAGCTGCCGGTAATTTGCTTTAAGGTGGAGACTTGCAGAGCTCAGGAGATCAGTTGAAGACACCGCTGTTTGGTGTCTCCTTGGCAGAAAATGCTAACGCCGCCTCCAGGTGGTGAGTTAGCATGGCTGGGTTGGGAGAAGGATGGGAAAAGGAGAGCTTTCCCCCTTCTGCTGAAGAGAGGGACCAGGATTCCACTGTAGTGGTTTCGTTGGCATCAAATAGCAGGGATTGAGCAACAAACCGTTCGCTTTCGCAGGGTCAACCTCTGGGAAATGGCTGAATTTCTGAAGAACCAAGGAATCATCAATGCCATCAACCTGGATGGTGGAGGGTCTGCAACGCTGGTGTTAAATGGGACCCTTGCAAGCTACCCGTCTGAGCACTGGTAGGTGCTGGCCGCACTGGTAACTGTGCAGCTCCTGGTACTGCCAGGGCTCCATCCTAACCCCGCAGGGCTCTGTCCTAGCCCCCAGGGCTGTGTCCTACCCCCCCAGGGCTCAGTCCAAGCCCCACCCCCCAGGGCTCCATCCTACTCCACCCAGACTCCGTCCTACCCCCCCAGGGCTCCATCCTAGCCCCCAATGCTCCATCCTAACCCCCCGGGGCTCCGCCCTAAGGCCCCTCGGGGCTCCGTCCTAGGCCCCCCAGGGCTCAGTCCTACTCCCCCAGGGCTCCATCCTACCCCTCTGTGCTGCCGCAGAGTCACTCTCCATAGCTGGGAACTCACAACGTAAAGCCAAGTTGACAAGTTTTTGAGGGAGAGAGCAACTCTAAATTTAAAGCGATTTAGTAAACTATGTTTTCTTTCCGCTTAGTCATTGGGGATTAAAGTTGAGCTGCTTTCAGATGTGCAGCAAACCAGTTTGACGTGACTGAAGGGCCTGGTGTGGGAATCAGATAAGGAAGCAGCTCTGAGATGGGGAGATTCAGAGCTGCACGGTCACAGGAATGAGCAGAAATCTGTCAAGGGCATAATGGGTGCAGAAGTGAAAGACTGACTTGGAGACCCTGCCCTGCCTCCCGTAGAATATTGTACTTTAAATTCAGCTTTTTAGTTAGATAGATACCTCTAAGGGATTGAACACGGAGGGATTTAAAGTGCAGCTTGCAGTCTGCCAGCTGAAAGCCAAGCGTTGCTATAACTGCAGTGATGTCACTTACATTAAAGCAAGTAATACTCCAAGAAAAAGGCGTGTTGAACATCAAAGTTAGGGAAGCCAGGGCTGTGTAAAGGGGTAGCTTTTTGTAATTCCATGTTTGAAATGACTCCTATCCAGTAGGAGTTAACACTTAGTTAAAACATTGCCTCTGGTCTAGTTCACGTTTGGCCATTATTAATGTTGTTCTCCTTTGCTGGTGGGAATCGGGATAAGAACTTGGGGGTTGTATCAAGTGGTTTCACGTGGGGCTGAAGCAGGACGGTGCTTGCCTGCCTGATCCGGCCCCGTTTTCTGTCCCCAGCTCCTTTGACAGCATGTGGCGCTGCCCTCGCAGCATCTCGACCGTCTTATGCGTCCACGAGCCCCCCTGCGAGCCCGCCGACTGCAGCGGCCATGGGGACTGCGTGGCAGGGCACTGCCGCTGCTCTGGGGACTTCTGGAGAGGCCCAGCCTGTGACATCTTGGACTGTGGCCCTTCCAACTGCAGCCTGCGCGGGGTCTGCACCGACGGTGAGTCCCTGCAGCGAACGGAGGCTCAACAGGGGGTTGGGTGGGTGCCCGTGGGCAGGCCCAGGGCCATATATCCACTGGGAATGTCACTTACCTGCCTGCGAGGCACCACCAGGTGCAGTCCTGGCTGCTTCACCCGCTCTGTTCCCATCCTGCTGTGACAAAGTGTAGCTCATCTGAACTTGCACCAGTAGCAGCCGCTTCCTTCGCTGTACAAAGGCCTTTGGCGAGGCCCCCCATCCCTGGGAGCCCCATTTTTTAGGGTTTTATCTCTCTAGAAACCAGCTGGCGCTGCGTGCCTCAGCAAACCTCTTACCTCGTCTGTGTGTGGGGCTGGTCCCCAACCTTTCCCCAGCAGTGGGGATGGTCAGGACACACCGTCTTCAGGAGGCAGCAGCTGGGACTCCCATCTGGAAACGGGACCTATAACAGGACTTGATTTCACACTCTGTGTCTGCTTCCCTTTCTGCCCCCCGCCCTGGGGTCATGCTCCTGGTGACAGGAAGGGCAGTGTGTTACTGGGTGACAGAGCAGCTGGGTCCTGCCCCCTCCCCTTGTTGCTGCTTGACTCTCCCACTTCACATTTTTTTTTACTAATGAGCAGTGGCAACTCTTCCACAAACTCGTTTTGACTCTAGGGACTGACATATTGTGCCCCCCCGCCCTCCTACCCTCAGCTTCTGCTCTTTGCCTGCTCAGTCCCATTTTCCTGCGTCTGTGCCACCTCCCCCATGGACCCTGTGGCTGAGTTGGCACCAGTGGGGTGACTGGGCAAGGGCTTGGGGGTGCAGGTGCCGCAAACGGCCGACCCAGAGCGAATCGCACAAAATCCCGGCAGCGGGAGCTTCTGCCGAGTTTGGCAGCGGCTCCAAACTCGTGGGGTGGGTGTTTGCTCCCAACTAGTGCCTGAGCTCAGGATTCTCCTTTTGTGGGTTCCCTCGCTGAGGGGCAGGGGGAGTTAAAAAGGGCACCCCTAGAGTCAGAGGCTCCTTCCTTCTAAATTCCTGCCGTCTCTAAGTCTTTCTCTGACATTCAGCTGGATGCCTCTGTGACGCTGGCTGGACCGGCAGCAACTGCAGCGAAGGTAATGCTGATTCCCCCTCCCCCTCTTCCTCCTAGCCGCAAAAAGGATCATGCAAGCCACTCTCTGGGGCCATGGTGGCTCCCTGAGAGGGCTACACTACTTGGCCTGAGTTAATTGCAGCCGGAGCTTCTTAATATTGGCTTGGGGTGAAGCGCTTGAAACCCTTGCTCCAGGCACAGGCTCAGCTTCTGTTCTCTGAGCAGCCCTCAACGCCCAGTGCCAGGGATGGCTCCCTGGATCCAGAGGTGGGGTGGGATCACTGCCCGAGGAGAGCTCCGCTTGTCTCCCGTAGCTTGTGCCAGTGCTTTCTACGAGGTCACCTGCGCCCAAAAATGCCTGTGCCGGAACGGTGGCTCCTGTGACCCCACACATTGGGTCTGCCCCTGCCCAGCTGGGTACTACGGCACCGGCTGTGAGCAAGATAAGGGCTGCTCCGAGGAACAGCTTGGGCTGGGGACAGGGGTTTTGTGTCACTTTTGGGCCACCCCTTGCAGGCAGAGCAAGCACGAGCGCTGTCAGACGGGCTCAGGCCTGAACTGTGCCGCTAGAATGTCACCTCCCAGCTCCCAAGGGCTGGCCACCCGACCTAAACTGAAAAAGGGCAGGGAGCAGAGAGAAAAGAGCAGTTTTCTTCATCCTTAGGGAATTACAGAGCCCTCTTTAGTCTCTGCCCTGTGACCTGTGCTGTTGCTCAAGCTTAGAACGTGAACACTCAAATATCCTGTGTGAGAGGGGGTTGATCCAGGCCCTGCCTGTAGCCCAGGCTCCAGCTGTACCTGTGCCGGTGACAACAGAGCCAGCAATGGCATCGGTTGTGTCACCCCTCCAGCTTTTCCTGAATTACCTGAGCTCCCCTGCACCCGACTGAGCAGCGTGCTCTGGTGATAGCACCAGTTAATTACCGCCTGGGCTGTGAGCTTCTTGTGATGCTTTGGTCTCAGCCCGGGATCGCGCAGCCAGACCTTGGGGGGGTGGATCATAGTAACGAGTCCTTGAGTCCCATTAGGAATAGATGCCCCCAGATCCGCTTCCAAGCCAACAGCCAGGCCGTGGGTCGGGTGTGGGGGGAAGAGAAAAGCACGGGGAAGGGAGAAGGGCAGAGACCGTGCAACACCAAAACCCCCTGAGGTGTAGGTGAAGGCCGAGCCTCTCCCACAGCTCTGAGGGCGCCCACCCTCCCAGTACTGAGCTGGGGAGACCCGCAGGGTAGAGCTGGGGAGTGACAAACGGGGTGGTTTCAAAAGCAGGTGGAGCTCCAACAGCGTCAAACTGCTCTGTGCTGGATTTCCCCAGAGTGTCCCATGGGCTGGTACGGGCCGAACTGCCGGGAGCGGTGTGCGTGTGAACACTCGTGTCCCTGCGACCGGGAGACGGGCAGCTGCAACGTCACCTTCCTGGGGACAGTGCAGGAGCAGCTGAACAAAGGTACTGCTTGGGCACGCTGCTCCTGTTTTCAAACACAGGTTGGAAGAGCAGCTTTGGGGCATAATGTTCCATTTGCTCATTCCTCACCTCACCTAAACTTGCTCTTTTCCACCCTCTCCTCGCCCCTCCCGTGGAATTTTACACCTTTACATCTTACCTTCTCCCTCACCGCTGCCTTTCTTCCCTCTCTTCTTTGTTTTCCAGCTGGGCGGTGTTTGGCTTCCCAGAGTAAGGGAAGGAGCCAAGACAAGTTCTCTCTGTCAGAGTAAGTGTGTAATTCTCACCACACGCCTGTGCACGCACCCCCCCCCCCCTCCGAGCCTCTGCCCCTCAGCTGCTCACCGACAGGGATGTTCTCACCCCCTCCTGGCTGCGGGGCAGGGAAGGCTGGGGACCTGCTGCTTCTCCAAAACATCTGGTGCTCTGACTCCGTGTCGTGGGCCGAGCGACACAGGGATAACTTCTAACGCTGGGGGGAGAACTTCACTATTAGAAGACTTGAGTGTCTGAGTTCATGACAATACCTCCTTTACAGCTGGCTCTGGTGTGTGGGGTTCGAGGTCTCGGCATTTTTGAGCTCACCAAGTGCAGGGATGAGGAGGAGCGAGACCCAGGCACTTGACCCAAGCTGCCAACAAGGTTATTTCATACCATGAACAGCACATTCGATATAAATTAGAAAGTTTGCTGAGGAGTTCTCTCTCTTTCTCCCCCCCTTGATGGCTGCCTTTCTGAGAACTCCTTGCCTTGGTGCCGGAGCCCTGTGTCCTTCTCTTCCTCCAAAAGCCACAGCGCTCACAGGGTCCCAACCTTTGCAGTTTGAGAGATGTTGCTTATGTAGATTTCTCTCGTCTGACAGAAAAACCTGGCTCTCCATGACCTCGGTCCTGGCTCTGCTTCTGGTGATCAGCGCCATGGGAAACGTGGGCCTTCTTCTCAAGGCCAGGTCAGAGAGGCAGCAGGAGAGCAGCGAGTATCTCTACCACCCGCTGAGGGAGATGAACGGGGAAGCCGGTCACGCCTCCACCTTCGCCGCCTGCGAGACCGAGGATGCTCAGGACCAGAGCCAGGCCCTCCTTCAGAGCCCCGGATGAGGGCAGAGGAGGTATTTCACCCCACACCTCCTGCTGCCCCTCGGGAGTGTGACCCAGGAGTGAGATTCCAGGAGGTCCCAGAGACCCCTATATTTTGGCCCAGCCCTGCTGAGGACCTGCCCACCTTCCCTCCCTCCTGCTGCTCCAGCAGTGGCAAACAAGGCTGCCTCTACCAGAGGACACAGGGTGCAAGCCAGGGTGGAGAAAGGAATTCCACAGCAGGAAGGGAAACGGGCTGGTTCCCTCCAGCACTTGAGGGAAGTGGGTTCCTCTCCTGGGGAACTTCAAAGATCTCCCCTCTCGCCTGAGTGGCAGTGATTATGTTCAGATGCCAGATAAATTGCCTGGAGCATGAAGCTGGGCTTAAGGACGGTGTAGTCTGTAACGCTCTGCCCTTCCCTGGTAAGCTCAGACCTTTGTCCTAAGACTGAAAAAGAAGCTGGTTTAAAGTGTCAGAGCAGGTGCAGGGCGCAATAAACCACGGCACCCCCCTGGCTGCAGCGGTAGGAAAAGGCTGAGACACAGGGTTAGGCCTTCCCTGCACCCCACGTTCCTCACCTGGTCTGTGCTGAGTGGTTCCTACTGAATCCTCAGTCCCAGGAGCGCATTTTTAGTTAAAAAACACCAATTAATTCTTGTATTCTCTTGTACCCCCAGCAGCTGGTGCACTGTGCCTGGCTGTGTGGGCAACCACAGAGGTACCGCAGCCTGGGCTCCCCCTGGGGAAGGGGGGAGCCGGCAACAGCCTGGAGAAGGGCAGGGGACCCATCGTGGGGCCAGGGTCACCTTGTCCTCAGCCACGGGACACCCAGTGCAGCCCCCAGAGCTCCCCTTCCTCTTCCTCCTCCTTCGGGAGCTGCTGCCGGGCCACCCTGGGACCTTCCAACCACCCAACATCCTGAACATCTCCGGGCATTTTACTGGGATACAGCCTCGGATATTCCATTATTGGGCTTAACCCAAACAAAAAGGTCTTTGAATTTGCTTCCACGTGAGGGGAACCACTGCAAAGCTGCAGGGAGTGAAAGCCGGTCTGAGCCTCAGTATTAACATTTTTCTGTGCTCCACGTTTTTCTCTCTCCACATAAAAGGAGGCGTCACTTCTGTGCTGCTGCTCTTGGCATCAAATCAACCTGTAAATGGAAGATTCTATTTTTCTATGATTTACAGAACACTCTGAAACTCGAATAAAGTCTGTTGCTAATAAATACCCGAAATTCCGGTTCTTATAACGCTCCATTGCGGAGGGGAGACGCGAGCCTTTCCCAGCCACTCTCAGCTGGTCGTTTGAACCCTCTGTGGTATGAAAATCAACAACAACAACAAAAAAATGCTGGTTCTACTGGGAAAAAAATACAGAAATTAACATTCTAGTTAAAAAGTAGGAATAACCCAACCTAAGCTGGACTTACCTTCATTTTTGTAGTCGAAGAGGACACGCGCTTAAATTTTCAGTCTACTACAATTTGAACAGTCACAGGAAATGCACCAGAGGTTGTTCTTTAAAGCTGCTTGGGTTATTTTCCAAGACCCAGCGGTGCCCAGCTCCTGCCCAGCCCTCCCCGTGCTGCGAGGAAATGCAGCTGCTGCAGAGCGACTTGGTGCACAGCCCCCTGCCTGCCCCCAGCACGCTCTTCAGGAGCAGTTCGAGGGCAGTTTCACAGAATCCCAGAGTCCCCAACCTCAGGGACTGGAAGGGACCTGGAAAGCTCATCCCCTGCCGGAGCAGGAACACCCAGAGCAGGTCACACAGGAACACATCCAGGCAGGGTTTGAATGTCTCCAGAGAAGGAGACTCCACAACCTCTCTGGGCAGCCCCTTCCAGTGTTC
>VXBJ01003869.1:128350-156797 GCA_013400055.1 Nycticryphes semicollaris | reverse complement strand
AATCCCTGAGCCACTGGTGCCACTCCCCAGTTGGAGAACTGGGAACTCCTCATTTCAGAGCAGACTGGGCTGGGATCAGCCACAGGATGGCAGGGCAGCACCCCCTCCACCCTTCCCTGGTTCATCACGCAGCACAGCTGGATCCCAAACCAAACATCTGTCCCCATCCACACCCCATACACCCGCCAGCAGCAAATACCGCCCCAACAGCAGCCGAGAGTTTGGTGCCTGGTTTTATTTCCTTGCCACCTGGACAAGAGGACGGGTAACTGTCCCCAACCTGATGCGTGGGGTCACCAGCGCCTTTGCTGCACGGGAACAACCAGTGGAAATCATACACAAACACCGCGTTGGTGCACGGGGCAAAGATACAGCGTCTTTTTAGAGCTCCCGAACTCAAGCCCTGCTTCTCTACGCCCAAGAAGCATCTCTCTGGAGTCCCCCAAAAAGCATCGGGAAGGACCTTTCCTTGCAGGAAGAGATGGCACCGAACCCTTACCCCGACCGCGACGCCCGACGCAGAACTTAACGCAGGAACATCCGGCCATCACAGAGGTTAGAACCAGCAGGAAGGTTGAAGACAGTGAGTTATTCCTTTCTAAAACAAAGTTCATCCCGGTTAAAAAACAGGTGACAGGGTTTAATAGGCATTTTTGAAATGATAAATAAATTAAACATTAATTTAAAATAAGCTAGTATTTGAATAAATACATCTCAGCAAGTACTTAAATACATACATGCTTTTTTTTGTTTGTTTGTTTGTTTTTAAAGTTTTCTCTTCAAGTGAGCTCATGTGTTTAAAGAAGCCAGTTCTATAATACTGCCAGAAAATGCTGTGCCTTCGGGAAATAAAAATATTGCTTTTTCATAGCCCTTTAGAATTGGATTCAGCCCCCACCCACTGGGATGCGAGGGGTGGGATCTACTCGTTATTGCTCGCAAACCTGAGGAAAAAGGAGAAATAGTCTATCCTTAGGGAAGATGCTGCTCCCCCGGAGGCAGGTTCTCTCTGCCCGCGCTTTCTAGAAAAGCACTTGGATTTTTGTTAAAAAAAAAAATAATCCAACACATTTCCTAACAGCATCCTGTCCCACAGGAAGAGGTTTTAGGTTTGACCTGGAACCGGTTTCTGAAGCGTGGTTATCTGTAGTAAGGTATTTACAGTTCGTTTCAAGTCCCCGTGCCTGAAATGCCCATTTTTGGTTTGTTTTTTTTTTTTTTTTTTTTTTTTTCCCTGGGAACCACCCAAACGAGATGAGTTTCGCTACAAGGGAATTACCTACATCCTAGAGATCAAACGGATAAGGCAACATCAGCCCCCTCTGCCTCGTGCAGGAAGAGGACTGATTGGAAAGAGCCCTTTGAACCGAGTCATACACAGAGTCATGCAAACTGACATTCATCCAAAATCCACAGTTCAGGAAGAAGAAATAAAAAGAACAGAAAAGCTACCAAGAAGTAGGCATTTGGTAGAAAATATCTAAATCTGCTGTTCAGATTCTAAGGGGGTTTTTGTTTCAAATGGCTCCCGGAAGACTCTCCGTGTCCAAACGGCTGCTCCCCGCGGCCGCAGGAACGAGCGCCTCCCGGCTCAGCCCCCGTTGGCTCTTTGGTTTGGGGCCCAGAGCAGCTCCGGGGTGGCCAGGAAGCCCCAAGCCCTTGTTGTTTTCTTGCCAGTGCAGCCCCGGCCCCGCTATCTGGAAAGGTGGGAGCTGCTCTGGGACTGGCTGGAAGAAGTGGTGGCTCCGCTCAGCTGGGAAAAGCCGCTGTTGCAAGATTCCAGGCTCGACATGGATCCCCTGGGTTGGGACAAAACAGAGATTTATATTTTTTTTAAAGGAGGTATCTCTTTATGCAAAGCTCTAAACATCTAACATAAATGGAAAATTTATGTCACTTGAAAAAGTGTTTTATTTTTCTGTCCCATCATTTTTAACTTTGTCTCTTGGAATCTCAACGTTCCTTTGGGTCACGATGAAAAGTTAATTTGTTGTAGAAGTCTTCTTTTTTTTCCTGTCTCTCAAGATATTATACCTACAGATTCTCAGTAAATGCTGGTGCCACCGCTGACTGCTAATTTAGTGATTTAGTTCCCTGATATTGAAAAGTGGTTTGAAAAGTACTTTTAGCCTCAAAGGAGACCAGACAAATCCTGCCCAGGTTGGTGTGGTCGCTTATTTGGAAAGCCCTCTCCATGTCACAACTGAGATCCTTCTCGAGTACCAAACAAAATACTCATGTTTATGACATCTAGACATCTACTAAAACTACTCCATAGACTCATGGAATGGTTTGGGTTGGAAGGGAGCTTCAAGCCCACCCAGTGCCACCCCCTGCCCTGGGCAGGGACACCTCCCACCACACCAGGGCTGCTCCAAGACCTCTCCAACCTGGCCTTCAACCCCTCCAGGGATGGGGCAGCCACAGATTCTTGGGGCAACCTGGGCCAGGCTCTCACCACCCTCACACCAAACAACTTCTTCCCCACATCTCAGCTCCATCTCTCCTCTTTCAGGGGCAAACCCTTCCTCCTCCTCCTAGGGCTCCCCTCCCTCATCCAGAGTCCCTCCTCAGCTTTCCTGGAGCCCCTGGAGGGACTGGAAGGGGCTCCAAGGTCTCCCTGGAGCCTTCTCTTCTCCAGGCTGAACCCCCCCAACTCTCTCAGCCTGTCTTCATAGGACAGTCACACAGAACAAGTTGTATGTATACAATAGTCCAGCTCTTATTCAAGTTACTCCAAAAATAACGTCTCAAAATGTTATCCCAAGATAAAAAAACTCCTCAGGTGAACTCCCCCCCCCTCCTTCAGAACTATAAGAACTGAAGCACAAATTCCCCTGGTGGACACACAGCCAAGTGGTCCCTTATGACCGATAGCCCTATGGGAGATTCTTCAAACAGAATGCCACCAAGATTGTGTCCCTCTGTGTCCACTATCAATGAAAAACCACTCTCGGTGGAGGTCACCAGTAGCCAGGTGTTTATCTCACACACAGTTCTCTAATTCTGCTTCTCTGTCACGAGTTGTACCGTCAACACCCCCCGCCAAAAACCTCCTACCTGAAGTCCTTGGAGGCCAGCACCTCGTAGTAGTAGATAAGCTTGCACTTGTGACTGGAGACTTGCAGAGAGGCCAGAACATCGTCCACGCGGGGCAGGCTGGTGCCCGAGCAGGGCAGGGGGCCGTGCATTTTCCACTGCAGAATGTAAAAGCCAGGCCAGCGAGTCACGTGGGAGCCCTGGAGGAGAAAGAGAGTGGCCTTCAGGCGGCTACCTCCCAAGGAACACATGAATGACTTGGCACCGTCAAAAGAAAATCGAGCCGACTGCTCTGGGGAGCAAACATCACTTTACATGACAGAGCCACAGGCTCCTGTAATGCTAGTAAAAAAAATAAAATGGTTATTTNCCCAGGGAATCCAGAGACCAACCCCCACAGCAGCTATTTCAAAGCAATCTGTCCTCTCCCCCACCAACAACTCCTTCCCCCTCGCCACCACCAGACCCTCTGGAGTTTGCTGGGACTAGAAGATCCACTCCAGGATCCAAACCCTTCTGACCTGGATGCTCTCTCCTTCCCGGCAGACCAGGGGAGATTCCACCCGGCTGTAATCCACCCCCAGGACCCACGTCTTGTCAATCAGCTGCACGTTGTCCCCAGCAGCAGAGGTACTCGGTAACGTGGCTTCTTTATGACTTGTTTCAGGGGCTCGTTTGGAGTGGAAGAGGCTGAAAACCACGTCTCCCTTCAGGATGTCAAAGTCCCAGGTGATGACGGATTCCCCTTCCAAAATCTCCACAACTATCTGAGAAGGGAAGAGAGGAGTAAGGAGTCAGGTCTTCAGAGGGCAGCCCGTGCTTTCCTGCCCTCCCTGCGAAGGTGCTTTCCTCTGTAATCCTTAGGTTAAGCCTTAAGTCTTGATTCCCAAGGAGGATATGATTTTTGGCATTTAAGTGCTCCTTTTTTGGACACTGTCTTTCCTGATGCCCCCTGTCAGGACACTCCCAACACACACCTTTTGATATCCCCACCGTTTCTGCCCCGGCTACGCCAGTAGAAAACAGAAGCTGCACTATCAGAAGGGAAACTGAGGGAGCTTTCATTTCCCTGAGAAGATGGTCCAGAAGACAGAACCCGAAGCAGGGACAAGAGATACCATTTTCTCAAACTGCAGTTCTTTGTTTCTGCACTTCTAGCTCGTGCCAGCCTTTCCAAGAAAGGCACGTTGCTGCTGCTGGCCCATCTCGTGCTCACCCTCCAGGAGCCCTTTGCTGTTCTAGTCAGCTTTAACAAAAGGAACGCAGCCCCGCTGCCGGGTCTGTGCCTCCTTCAGCCTCCCACGGGTCTGGGTCTGTACCTCGTGTGGGGCTCCTTTGAGGACACTGGCGGAATGATAGATGGTTTCTGTCCACAACCGGATGTGATCCGAGTTCTCCGACTCTTCTTCGGTTTGATAAAGCGACTTGGGAACAAGCCCACCTTCCGGGACAGTGCACTGGAAGAGTCAGAGAAACAAACCTGAGGGTTCACGTTCATCTAGTGGTAAAGTGTCCAAGTCACCTCTACCAGGAACACCCTCCTGGCATCAGACAGAGGGGACAACACCCTCAACCGACCTAAGATTTTACGATGGGACTAAGTTTGCTTGAATTACAAGAGTTTATCTCAGCTCTATTTAGAACTGACCTCTCACCCCTTCTCAGGGCAGCGTCACGGCTTCAGGGTGAGGTCTCCTGGGCACGAATGAGCTGGACTGTGCTCAGAGCAGCGCTATCCAGCCACAACATGGCTTTAACCGTCGTTCAGAGGGTGTGGGAGGGCAGGGTGGTGAGGAGAAGGGAATCAAGGGAGCTGGCCTATTGGGGATCCCACCAGCACAGCGGGCAGGAAAGCTCACCATGCAGTCTCCTCCCAGGAAGTCTGGGATCACGTCCTTGTCCACGTAGTCTATCAGTCCCCCTGGGCCCTGGTAGTTATTCCCACTGTAAATGAGGAATTTCTGCCTTGTGTTTTCGTTGATAAAGGGGCTGACCTGAAACAAAGAGTGGACAGAAGACATCGTTGCCACTGAGTGACATTAGAGACAACGTTTATACCATCTTACATGGATGCTTGAGGTACTAGACGGGAAGGCCCCACCAGCAGGAAGGCAGACCAGCAGTAGTGCAGAGTTTCACATCTGCTTATCTGATGCACTTCCCCAAAGAAAGGGACAGCAAATGGAAAATGAACTGTATCATCATCTCACAACATTTTCTTGTCATTTACTTTGTTTATAGGAAGTTTGCAGTCACTGCACCACATAGAAACCTCACAGGAGCATCTCCCTGCTGACGAAAGTCTGAGGGACTTGGGTCTTTTCAGTCTGGAGAAGAGAAGGCTGAAGGGGGATCTGATCAACACCTAGAAATATTTCAAGGGTGGGTGTCAGGAGGATGGGGCCAGGGTTTTTTCAGTGGTGCCCAGTGATGGGACAAGAGGGAACAGGCACAAACTGGAACATAAGAAGTTCCATCTCAACCTGAGGAGGAACTTCTTTGCTGTGAGAGTGTGAGGGCCCTGGCAGAGGCTGCCCAGAGAGGTGGTGGAGTCTCCTTCTCTGGAGACATTCCAACCCCACCTGGACACGTTCCTGTGGGACCTGCTGTGGATGACCCTGCTCTGGCTGGGGGTTGGACTGGATGATCTCCAGAGGTCCCTTCTAACCCCAGAGCACTCTGTGATGCTGTGACCCTTACATTGCCAGAGCGGTCAGCAGGCACCAGGCAGCACCGTATTTATTACTCTTCTCTTCAGCATCCTCCAGCATGAGATTAACAGATATTTGTATTTTCCCATCGGTATGAAAACCCACCAAGCCAGGGCTACCCCTGGCTGTGTAAGGGCTTGCAGTTTAGGTCTGACATCCTGGTAAACGACGGCCACTAGAATCAAGCAAGCTTCAGGTGTGCTATGGCTCACTCTGCAGCAACACTGGGGCCTCTTCAGCTCAGCCACAACTTGCCCAGAAGCTTTTCCCCTCCCTAACTCTTCAACAAGCAGAACTCACACTGACCAGGTGATTTAGCTATTTGCACACACACACACGTGCTTACGATCCTGCATGATTTCACCTACCAGAGTCCAGAGGACAGGAAAGACCCTGGGTGCTCTCACTATCAATAGTCTCCCCAGAGTCTCAGGGTAGTTGTCCTCCACCACCTCAATTATCCGAAGCAGGGCCTTAACTCCAGGCCGCCAGAGATGCCGCATATTTAGCCCTTCCAAGTCTACCAGACATGTCCAGGACCTAAAATAAAATAAAAAGACTTGTCAAAACTTCCTTGCACAGTGGCTGCTCTATTTACAATCCACAAAATATTTCAGTAACACCACAAGATCTAGTGAAGGCAAGAAGGGAGACCAGCAGCTCCAATAAAAAGTAGATCAGGCAGCAGAGAGCCTGAATCCAGCTGAGCTTTCAGGTAAAACAGACACCCAGCCCTGAAGGCAAGAACATACACTGCCATTGTGGGAGAGGGTGAAGGCATGCAGGCCTGTCGCTAAAAATAGTTAAAAAAATATATTTTTAATGGAAGTAGAAACTGGCAGCTTCCCGTATCAAAACCAAAGATAATTTCAAGGATCTGGATCGCAATCACTGAGACAGCAGTATAAAATTAATCTGAAAAGAGACATAAAAAGATTAAGGAGGGCCCAACACTTGTTTTCATATGAAGCTGTAGAATTTATCTGCATTTAAGTCTACTGTATGTGGTACCCCAAGCCCAGGAATGGAGACACAGTGCTATTTGCAGTTTAACCCTAAGGCCATCATCTAAAGCCTTCACCGTTCTCACCACGTCGGTTCAAACCCTGCCAGGATACACAGAAACCAACTCTACTAACGTGATGGGGCGACCAAAGACGTTGGTGTTTTCCTCACATCTCTTTTGTCCTTCTTCGTTAATTGACAGGACCTGAAATCAGAGACAGACTGGGATCAGCCTGAGTATGACTGAGAAAACAGGACAGCCCAGGGATCTTATTTCAAAAATTCCAGAACCTGGAAGTTCCCCAGTTTGAGAACCTGCAGTGAGACAAACTGTGAATAAGAGTCTATCTGGGAAAAAAATAAAATAATAATAATAATAAAAAGGCTTCTCTGCTGAAAAGTTGTGTTGACCATACAAGGTACAGATGCTGAAAATCTAAGATGAAATATAAGAGTCTGAAGATCCAACATTACTAGCTGAGCTGCACAGAAAGCTTACAGCTAGGCTGGAAATGAGCAGAAAACATCCTCTGGCCCATTTATACCATTACAAAAGCTTCTCTTCTGTCCCCGCAGGAAGACACAGAAGCTGTGCCAAAGTCACTCAACCAATGCTGAGTCGCCAGCCACAAAATATGGGGATTATTTGTATCCAGCAGAAGGATTCCTGCTGTGCTATGACAAGGCTTCCGGACGCCCCCAGGGAAACAGGGTTCCTCGGGTGAGAAACGAAAGCACAACTTACGTGTCGCAGCAGCGACTCCTCTCCCAGAGCCTTCACCAAACCCTTCGTGTCCATCTGGCCAAGACGAAGGATGTAGAGTGGTCGTCCATCTTCAAAACAAACATAAGGATTTAAAGGAGGAAATACTCCAGTCTCCCAGGCTATCACACTAGTACCTTTTATAAAAGCAGTATTAAATATCACAAAAGGATAAAAGTCATGCCCACAAGCCATCCTATCAAAGAAATGCTCTTTGCTCTAGTCTGCCTGATCTGTGCAGAGAAAATAACAGAACTACAGCAAAACAGAGCAGCCATTTACAGGCGTTGAACTGCTCTGCTAACTTTTGAAATTTGAATACACCTTTCTCCAAAAATCCCTTCCTTACGAGGTCCTAGAATGCAAACTGTGCTGTGGTATCGATGTGAGGGACAGCTTCTAACCTTTGTCTTGGTAATGCCATCCTCCGGTGTAGTACTCTTCCAGGAGGGCCGGGGGCCTCCAGGACTGCAGGATATAATCCACCTGGTACTGCTTTCGCCACGACAGCGACTGACACAGCATTTCCCGGGCTTTGTCAATGTTGAAGTCGCGAGCACGCAGAAACCGAAGGATATGTTCATCTTTGGGGATCTAAAAGAAGAGAAAGTCCAAGGATCAGGGCTGGTACCACCTGTACCACCGCTCCATAGAGCCTGCAGAGCATGCACCAGTTTTTAACCTCTTAAAACAAAGATACCACATATTAAACCTGTGTTCCTCCTCCACCCTGTGAAGAAGCCTTTCATTGATCCAAAGGCCAGAAGCCCCAGCAAACTCCAAGGTGGCTGAAGTTTCCCTCAGTTGTCCACAAGGACAAAAAAATTACTGAATGAAGAGAGCTGGACACTTCCCTCACTTTGGGCTAATTAGGAAAGGATGGAAAGCATACATAGGTAACACATCAGTCAAGTGATTTTGAGGAAGATCATGACTGTATGGTCTTTGAACCCAGTAGCACCAGTTTCAGCTCAGTGCAGGACCTTCTGCTTTGCTGTTGACCATGTTTCCCCAGTGGGGTTGGAACAGGAAAGCCCTTGAGTTCTTCTGCTGCCCCGTCACATCATCACTAGCTCTCACCAAAACAAACAAATCAACCAAAAATAGATTCCTAAGACTTGCTATCAGTAATTCTAGCACCACGAGCACAAAAGCCTTCCCAAACTAAGTCTGTAAATGGCTTATTCCATCTCCCTTCCAAATCTCCTACATTCCCTTTACCTAACAAAAAATAAAAAAAAAAAAAAAAAAAAAAAAAATCAAAGAAAACTTGACCACCAATAATCCTGATGGATTCCACAGCAGTGCCAAATTTGACTCAAAGCATCCCAGTTGCCAAAGCAAGTGGATTACAGCTGCATGGGCTGCTGTCTGCTCAGTCCCTTCATCCCCAGCTCCCCCAAAAGTACTCCAGCTCATTCACTACATCGAGTTCCCATTAAAAATCCATGGCCTGTTGAGCAGGAACAGCCCCCTGTAGAGGATCCACACCCTGCTTAGCACAACACAAGCAATCCGTGCCCCGCTCTGAGACCAAAAGTGAATAATGAAAAAAGAAAAGCACGTGTTCAGGAGTCAAAGCTCTTTTGTCTGCTCCCTTGACAGGCTGAGGGAAACAGAAAGCAAATCAGGCTGGGAGCAATCTCGGTTCCACAAAGCTGGTATGAACCTGCAAGAAATATTAAGAATTGATTCCACATGAAGGAAGAGTTGAGGCAGCCTAAAGCCAAGCCGAGAAGCACCTGAAGAGGGGAGGGGGCATTAATTCTGTTCAGTGTATTCTAACACTTGGCAAATTCTGCACTTGTATGTCACAGAAAATCCCAACCAGCATCTCAGATGTATTTAGAAAAATGCCACCAAAATTCTCTACATCGTCGCAGGATTAATGACAGCAGAATTTATACCAGATGATTTATATTTGTATTTCTACTGCTCAGAGGAAGCTGTTGTTCAGGAGGCAAGAGACAAAACACACAAACACCTACAGCAGCCCCTGGATGATGAGACCCAGGAGAGGGGATAGATGTTCAAGGTTTTGTTACTTTCTGGGTTTCAAACCTACAAAGCTGCACAGAGCTTCAGGGAAGAAAGAATCATAGAATCCTTCAGGTTGGAAGAGACCCTTGGGATCATCAAGTCCAACCATCAGCCCTGCTCTACAAATTCCTCCCCTACACCAGATCCCCCAACACCACATCCCAACCACTCTGAAACACACTCAGGGATGGGGACTCAACCCCCTCCCTGGGCAGCCCATGCCAGGGTCTGACCACTCCTCCTGGGAAGAATTCTTTCCCCATGTCCAGCCTAAACCTACCCTGGTGCAGCTTCAGGCCATTCCCTCTCCTTCTATCACAAATTCCCTGTGAGAAGAGACCAGCACCAACCTCTCTACAGCGTCCTTTCAAGAAGTTGTAGAGAGCAATGAGGTGTCCCCTCAGCCTCCTCTTCCCCAAACTAAACAGTCCCAGCTCCTTCCATTGCTCTTCATGAGATTTCTTCTCCAGGCCCCTCACCAGCTCCGTTTCCCTCCTCTGCCCTCGCTCCAGCCCCTCGACATCTCTCTGGAGAAATCTCTCTGGACATCACACTCAAGGGGTGGCCTCACCAGTGCTGAGTACAGGGGGACAATCACCTCCTTACTTCTGCTGGTCACACTATTTCTAACACAAGCCAGGACGAGAGACAAAGGCAGCACTTCTCTTTGGACTTGCTCCATAGTGGAATCAGTCTCCAGTCGTTGTCCAACCAGTAGAGAAAACGAAATTTCAATTTCAGTCTCTTTTCCTATTTATGAGTGAAAATACATGGTGTGAAGCCATTGATTACTGACTTTAAGTATCTGCAATTTTTGTACCATTTGAAGCTTTTTTAAAATAATACAAATTTTTATTAGATAGAATAATGTCTGTTTGGGGAGGAAGAGGAAATGGAGAGTGAAATAGGATGAAGAGAATAAATGTAAGAAGGGACAGTTTCCAACAAAGAGGAGGTCTACAAATATTCTTTGACAGAGCAATAAGGACATCTCTGCTCCAAATTGAAAGAACAGGTTGTCACAGCAAGGTGAGTTTTCTCTGGAGAGACTCTTAAGTCGTAGAATCACAGGATGGTTTGAATTGGAAGGGACCTGAAAGCCCAGCCAGTGCCACCCCCTGCCCTGGGCAGGGACACCTCCCACCACACCAGGCTGCTCCAAGGCCCCTCCAACCTGGCCTTCAACCCCTCCAGGGATGGGGCAGCCACAGCTTCTCAGGGCAACCTGGGCCAGGCTCTCACCACCCTCACACCAAAGAACTTCTTCCCCACAGCTCAGCTCCATCTCTCCTCTTTCAGGGGCAAACCCTTCCCCCTCCTCCTAGGGTTCCCTTCCCTCATCCAGAGTCCTTCCACCGCTTTTCTGGAGCCCCTGGAGGGACTGGAAGGGGCTCGAAGGTCTCCCCGGAGCCTTCTCTTCTCCAGGCTGAACCCCCCCAACTCTCTCAGCCTGTCCTCATAGGAGAGTCACACAGAACAAGTTCCTGAATTTGTATTTTTCTAGCAGGCAATGAAGAGAAGCAAACAGGCGAGTAGTTAAGGGAAATGGGATGAAGTTTCACTGTTCAGCACCTTCCTGCTTGCTCTGCAGGGAGCAGAGCTCACAAATCCTACCCAGAGGGTCCAAAGCAGTCCCAGCTGACTAGAAGGGAAGCTAAAAAAAACCCCAAACAACCAAACCCCCACCACCACCCATGGAACAAACCAGGGAAACACTTAGAATGTGCTTCTTCCACCTGAAACCGAGACTCTTGCAGATCACACAGGGATAGTGTCACTGCCTTAACTCTCACCTGGGGTTCATTTTCATCTGGATACCCAATAGCTGAGATATCTCCTGCCACACAGGACTCCACACTGTTCTACTGAACACATCACTGCAGATCTGAAAAGCTTTGTGTCCTATATTCCAGAGCACAGCTATACCTGGGAATTCATCCCTGGTCCTTTCGTCTGTGTCTGCTTCTTGTCAACCCTCCTTTTACCTGACAGGAGGTTGAATCAGGGGGGACGTGGGTCACGAGCAGTATTTAGTAGAGCAAGTTTTATTAGTTAAGCTATTGTTACTAGCAGGTAACCACTCACAGATTGCCACTGTTCCCTGGTCAGTTGGGAGGCAGAGCATCGCAGTGACATGGTAACAGCGTGCAGGTAGGTGTTTAGACAGTCCTTCATGGAGTCAGGGAATTGTCAGAGTTGGAAGGGACCTCCAGAGCTCACCCAATCCCACTCCCCTGCTAAAGCAGGGTTGCCCAGAGCACATCACTCAGGGCTGCATCCAGGTGGGCCTGAAGGTCTCCAGAGAAGGGGATTCCACATCCTTCCTGGGCAGCCTCTGCCAGGGCTCTGCCACCCTCACCCCAAACAAGTTCCTCCTCAGATTCCAATGGATCTTCCCATGTTCCAGCTTGTGCCCGTTGCCCCTTGTCCTGTCACTGGGAACCCCTGAGAAGAGTCCGGCTCCATCCTCCTTCAACCCACCCTTCAGATCCTTGTGAGCATGAAGAAGGTCTCCCCTCAGCCTTCTCTTCTCCAGGCTAAAGAGCCCCAGCTCTCTCAGCCTTTCCTCACCAGGGAGATGCTCCAATCCCTCCATCAGCTTTGTTGCCCTACACTGGGCTCTCTCCAGTAGTTCCCTGTCTCTCTTGAACTGGGGAGCCCAGCACTGGAGGCAGGATTCCAGTTGTGGCCTCCCCAGTGCAGAGCAGAGGGGAAGAATGACCTCCCTCCACCTACTGGCCACACTCTTCCCTTCTCAGCCCAGGATTCCATTGGCTTCTTGGCCACAAGGGCACGTTGCTGGCTCATGGATAGTTTGCTATCCACCAGGACTCCCTGATCCTTCTCCTCAGAAGTGTTTTCCAGGAGATCCACCCCTAACCTCTACTGGTGCCTGGGGTTCTTCCCCCACCAGGTGCAGGCCCTTGTTGAACCTAAGGACCTTTGAGGGGTCCTTTGTTCCATCTATATTCCTGTAGTCTCTACCTGCCTCTACCAGCCACCATGCTCTTAGGCATGGCCCGAGTTATACAGTCTGCTGATGCTACCACACACCAGTGGCCTTGGACACACTTGGTGCTCTGAATTTATCAGTTCTTGCAGATTCAAGAGCAGTGTCAGTCTCTGGAACTTCTCAGCTGCTGAGGGACTTTCACACACTACCTTAAACACAGACTGTTCGTCTCTTAGGCCTCTGGCTTTCTGGTAACTGTTTCTCCATCCACATTTGTAGGTACCACAAGAACCTACGTGCACACTCACTTAGATGGGGACCTCTTCCAAAGTTCAGTAACAACAGAACTGTAAGACTAATTCTTTGTTACATTTTATTTCTACACAGGCAATACACATTAGTTTTTCCAAGAAAAAAACCCCAGGGTTTTAAAAATATTTCAACTCCTTAGATGAGACGTGCTGCCTCTCAGCTCAGAGAGAGGCACAGCAAGTCACACAGAAAGTACTGGTAAAGCTCCTTGCAAACAGTAGTCTCTTCTGGAAAATCCAGTTAAAAGAAAAAAAAAAAAGTAGTAATTTAATATCTTATAAAGCTGCTGAATGCAGAGTACTTCCTAACCCATCCTGTATGACCAACTGAGCAGTCAGCTGCTAAGCCAGGAAGCTCTTACTACTGGAACTTCATGTAGCCATACCCTGTTCTTACTTGCCCCAAACATCTCTCTTGTCTTTTCCCCTCTTCATCTACCCAGCCCACTCAATTTCTCTGTAGATACCCTTGGGCCTTTTTTTTCCCCTCCACACACAACCTCTCTCCATCAGGAAAGCTGGAGTCAGACCCCTGTCCTGGTTTGAAGTAAAACAGAACCAACTTTCTGTTCTGTAGCTTTAGATCTTAGCTAGGCCTCTTCTAACTCAGTGAAATTAACAGCATATTGTGGAGAAAACTGCTCATCCTCAGAGTACTAACCACTATATGATCACAGCCCCAGTGGCATCGATTGCCTGCCCCCCCCCTGCTTCAAGCTGCCCCAGGTCTTTATTTTCTCACCCACATACCACTTACCCCCGCCTGATATAGAGACTCCCCTTCCACCAGGAGCCCAAGCAGCAGCTGAACTCCACAGCAAAGCAGAGACACATCTAGCCCACAGTACCCCTGAGTGTTTTCAGGGAAAATATAATTCCTCCTACAGTAACTGGCGAAACTCCAGCTGTCCTTGCCCCAGCCTGGTGCCCTCAGCTCCTTTATTGTGGTGCCTTTCACAATGTACCTCACTCCATAACATGACAGTATCTCTACTTCCCAAATCCTGTGTGGTTTTGAAAGAGTATGTTTTGATAAAGGAGATTAAAACAAGAACAGAAGGAATTCTTCTCAAAAGAATTCAGCCAACAGGCTCACGCAGCCCTTCCAACGTAACACAGGCAGCAGCCAAGAGCTTGGTGCTACCTGCCCAGGAAGAGGGGACACGCCACCACTGCAGCCAACTACTCCTCCCACCCCATCCCACAGCTCCTGGGAAACACAACCCAGCCAGAAAGGCCAGTCTGTGCCACCAAGCCCCAGGTGGCACCTACTCTAAGTACACAGACAACACATGATGTTTGGGGACCACTGAATGGCCCTTTTAATACCAACAGGACTGAACCAGGCAATGCTGTGACACAGCTGGACGTTACTGCGAGGTCAGACAGACTATTCTCTGCACCAAAATAGTCTCAAGACACAAATTGCCTGTGGCTCTGAGTTTTTCTGCTCTTGCCTCACCAACCCACCTTGCCTTTGTGCGTTTCTTGAAGCCACTGGCGAAGGCGGATCAAGCAGCTCTCTTGCATGGGGGTCAGCTGGCCCAGGTACCGCTCAATGTAGTCAGCGTCCAATTTGTCAGCTGGAAGGAAAAAGGATAAAAGAGCTCAGAGGAGGCTTGGCATAGCCAGAAAGGAGATGAGCAGTTACTTCTTCACATCAGGTTACTTATGATTCACTGGAAAAGAACAGAAGTTTCCTGAGAGAAGCGAGTGATACTCTCCCAGTGATCAGGGCATGAGGACACAGACAAAGCCAGATCATTCCACGTGTCTCTTAGAACACTAATATTTAATTCAATGCTGAACTACTCCAGCAAGAGCTTTAGAAAACAAACAAACAAAACCAAAAAGCCCACACCAAAAAAACCAACCAGGAGCTCTGGCACTCATCTCACTAATTGCTCCAAGACCTGGGCACTTAAATCCTCCCCGTGTCCTAAGGATCTTCTGCACATTTTCACTGACAGCAGGGAGACAGCTGAAAACCAAACTGTTATTCTGCTTGCAGACACCAGAGGGAAAGGGAGAACACCACTGCCACTTCTGACAGCATGGGAGGTTTTTGGCAGGAGAAGTCCATACCAGCAGCTCAAGGTCCCTCCAGATCAGGACAAGGGGTTGGGTTCTGCCAGCGTTCAGGGACAGCAGCAGCCGTGCCACCTGAGGCTCAGATGGGCAGATGCCACCAAGGAAAAGGCAGTACCCAAAGGGGAGCAGCAGAGGAGACAGGCAGGCACAGGAGGAAGAGGACCCCTGAGCTAGCTCTTCATCAGGCAGGTTTTTTTAACCATTAACCCCAGAATAAGGGCAGGACACCCACAGGATATGCTGTTGCTGACTGATAACGCAGAAATTACGTTTGGTAAGAGCTACACCCCCACCAAATCCACAGTGCTAGTAAGCTGGGGAGCAGCCCCAGGGAAGCTAATCACTTCCTAAACATGAAAAATTAAGAGCTACTCTCCTTATAGTCTACTCTTCTGCTAGATGGAATCCACCACTCTTAGATTAACCTCAACCTGAAAGCACAGAAACATTACTAAGTCACCTCCTCTGTGGATTTCAGGCCTTTTTCCAATACACAGAAGTTAGCAGAGAAGGTCTGCTGAGACCAGAACCATTGATAGATCCAAATTCCAAGCTTTTTGCCTTGTTACACTCAGCAAAACAAGTGCTGTCTTTCTTTCTGAGGAAGGACAACTCTTGTGTCTAATATCACAGCTCTAGATGAAAAGGCCCCTCCTATTTCAGTCGCAGAAGAATTTTGTTTAGTCTAGACCTCATCAGATCAACACACAGAAAGATAAAGGTCGATTCAGACCTTCTGTGTGAGAAATACATTAGGGCAACATTCCATGAGATTGTTTTGGCTTGATATAGGGGCAAAAGCATCCAAACCAATCCCCAAGAACATGAATTTTTAAACAGCCGAAGTATTTAATTCGGTTAGAACACAGCTGAGATACCTGGAATTTTCTCCACTTTAAAGTATAAAATACCTTAGAGGTCAGATCAAAACCAAAGGGTATTTTTCTAAGCTCAAAAACATACAGCTTGCACAGTTTTTATTGGCTTTTCTGTTCTGGAGGGAAGAAAAGAAAAAAAAAGTTCCATTGTTTGTGTTTTTGTTTTTCTTGAACAAAGAAAATAACTTTCCCTCCTCCCCACCCACGATCCAGAAGGAAAACCTCATGCCAAAAAAAACCCCCGTAATATAAAAATAAACTCATTAGTCAGTGCTACTTGAGGCTTTTAGGTGGCCAGCAGCTGCTGCTGCCCCGACAACGCATACCATCAGGAACGACAGCTTCTGCTGCGGGGCATGAGCTGCCACTTTGCTCTTTGGTGCTTCCACGAGCCCCAGATTCCGGTGGTTTCTCCTCAGCATCCTGTCCAGGAGCCGGGGTCTGCTCCTCCTTCTGCCCGCACACAGGGGGAGGAGTCCAGCGCGGGATGAAAGTGATCCCTTGGGAGATCAATTCCTTCAGATAGTGTTCAATCACTTCTTTACCCTGAAGGGGAAAAACTCTCATTAGGGAAAAAAACCAAATTCTATCTGCCCAGAAGCAGCAAGTTGCAAAAGAGTTTTCCTCGGGACAGATGACTAAAGCTGTTAATTAAAAAAAAAAAAAAAAGAAAAAAAAAAAAGGGAAATAATTGTCTCCTTCCACCTGCGTAACCCTGTAGGTCAAATTTCACTACATCAAGATTTCAGCACCATACAAATGGTGAACTATAACACTAACCAGGCAAATTCTCATGCTGCAAAAGCAGACCTTTATGACACTTTTATCCCTGCTCCCAAACCATCAGTTAGCTGCCCTGTTCCTCTGCAGCCCAGAAGAAAAGGCCACCCAAAGGAAGAGCCTCTGCCCAAGCTACCACAGAGACAGGCTGCTGGTTTTTACCCAGAACTGTCTCTTCCTGCACGAGAACAGAGTCCCCAGTGTGCGAGGAGCCTGGCACCCACAGCACCCACCATGACCCCTGCTCCCTCCCCTGCACACACACATCCCAATCGAGCACATAGGGGTTTTTTTTTTTTGCTCGTTGCACACTGGCTTTTTTCTTCCTTTGCTCCTCTGAGGGATTTCAGAAACACACACAAGGACAGAAAGTCGTAGCGGATCGAGGCACGCCGAGAGCAGGCGTTTGACTTTGCTTTTACAGTACCAAAGGGAAGCCCGTCTCACCCGCTTGATGTTGGAAGTGTACTGCTTCATGGCAATTTTTTCCACCGTGCTTTCAAAGCCAAAAAATGACTTGATGTCGAGAGACGCAGACTGTTCAAAGCAAGTCCACTCTTCATTCTCCGGATGAACCTAAGCCCAAAGACACACACACGGGGTTGTGTGGACGGTAGCAGATAATTCACATTACAGCAGTGCCCTCACCCCTGAAACTAAACTGGGTGTTTAATCTCCAGAGCTACAGAGCGAGGGGCCAGAAAAGGCTCCCTACGAGTCACCCACATTTAAAAGTCAGATGAATTCTCCCAGAGTAATAGAAGCACATCGTGAACTGGACATATGGACATCTGTGGTTAACCTGGTATTCTTCACACGCACAAGGAAATCAAGATTAAAACCCATCTCTCTCCCAGAACGGTAATATTCCTAGCAGAAGTTGCACTAAAATAGTAGTGAGCCTGCCCACTTGAAACCATCACGTTACAGAAAGACAGGGATGGCTTCTCAGAACCTGCAATTAAACTGCCTACATCTGCAGCAAAGGAAGAAGAACAGAAAAATGGGTTTCTTCTCTAGGTTTGGTTAGGAAACTCGGCCACTGAACGTCAATTCCCCCCTCCCCCCAAAAAACCACAGGGGACATGGCAGTGGAGGGAGTTTTCAATATCTACTTTTCCTTTCCAGGTATTTCCCCTCAGTTACTCTATACACGGCAAAAACCTACATAACCTTTTTCTCTTTTAGACTTAACCCTTTGCTGAGAAGGCTCTGCCTTTTCTCCATGCTCTTCACAAACAGCCACAAGAGAAAAAAATTCCATCCCCCTCCTCCCCAAAGACAGGAGCTCTATAAAGGACACAAATTCCCTCGGGGGAGATATTAAGTCACTGCAAGAGCAGGATCACATTTCTCTAAGTCGCTTCAGAGAGCACTGCAGAAAAGGAAAGATGAGAATAAACCTGTTTCCGGTGTGCTCTGGCAGGGAAAAGGGAACTGGTAAAAATAGAGCAGGGAAGCATCTTGAGGATGCAGGCAGCCAGCTCCCACCCTGTTCCAGGAAAAGCGCTCCCCTCCGAGCCCAGCTCCCGATGTTTCCTTCCCAAGGACGCGAGCCGGAGGCAACGCAGCCAAAAATCAGCAAGTGCAACAACGGCTGAGCCATCCCAGAGCTGACCTGGGAGCATTTCAGATCTGTCAGCACCTTTCACAAGGATGGAACTTTGATTTACTGCAGTTTTTAGGAAGCCCCACGTAGCCACCAAGTGATCTCTGGCTCAGGATCCAAAACGTTGATAGCTTTTCAACTCTTTGTCTCACTGGAAACAGAAGCCACGTCCAGTTTGCTTACTCCCAAGAAGCTGAGCTGTTGTCCAGTTGCCAAAAGGGCAGGTAAGTAACAGGATCTGGGCTTTTGTTTAGGGAACAAAAAGCAGTATCTGATTGCTTCCAGAAACAGATGAAGCTATTTAATGGTGACTGAACCCTAATAACAGAACTACAGCGAAATGGGACGCTGTTGCTGAAGCCGCAGCCGCAAAGGGAGACGTCTCAGGCCACAAATAAAGCTCGAGACCTTTCTGCAAATATTTAGAGCATGAAAATCGTGACAATGTGTTGAAATATTCGCTTATTCGTGGGCAAAATTAATTGCCAGACTTCCCTCTGGCCCTCATCATAATAAATATTAAAGGTTTCCTTCTAAATATCCAGATCTAAATATATGCCCAAGTTCCAGATGCTTTTATTGAACTTGAATTTCAACCAGAAAGAAACTGAGGGAACACCAGCAGCTCTGAAGCACCATCTACTCTCACTTTGGGGCCTAACACCCTAATCACAGAAACACAAATCGACCCAAAAAGGTTCCTCCAATCATACAAAAGCACTGGGAAGAGCCCACACCCTGAGACCCAACAGCTTTTCCAGTCCTAATCATAGGGCATCTAAGCGAAGAACGCTTTGGCCCAGCGTTCAGACTCGTTCAAACAATTTCAGTCTGTACGTTAGTGCTTGACTTTCAAGACTTGCTTCTCTGGGAAGCAGGAAGGTGGCACTTACTGAGTAACTGCACGTCTCGAGGACGACAACGCGGTTGGCAAAAGTCTCGTTGTGGGCTTCGATGCGGAGAGTCCGCTCTTTCCAGTTCACCGTGTTTTTCTGGATGAAGAAAACGTACTCTACCCCTGCAATCTGAGGAGGGTACAGAACCATAAAACAAACAAACAAAAAATAATGTAGCAACTTTAAAAGGATTTGTTAATCTTAACCAGGCAAACCCCCATGATACTGCCTCCCACTTGCCTTCTTCAGCAGCCGAGGGGCATCCACATTGAGTTTGCAGCTCCGCTCAATGATATGTATGGCTCCGTCGTCACTCCTGGATTCGTGCAGGATTTCACTCCCCAGGAAGACTGGGATCTCCGGACACGTAGGAAAGCGCTTCTCGTAGGCCTGGAAGTGAAAACAAAGCGAGTTCCAGCTTCTGGCCAGGATTAACTTTGACTCCTCCTGAATTAATTAATGCCCTTTCAGTGAGAGCCCTACAAAACAGATGCCCTTCACCTCTGGGAAAATGGGAGCCAACGCAGGAGCTCAAGTCAAAATATTTGTGAAGAGAGCTGGCATCCACTCACATCAGCCATCAAGTTGGGCATGTCTTCATATAACTCTTCTTTCCACACAAATTAGAAACGAAAGCTTGTTGTTGAAGAGCACTGGGAAGGGACTTCTCATAACTCAGGCATCAGGAACCCGATCTTTAGCAAAAGCAAGCCCAGCTCTGCAGATTTCTACTAAAGACTTGGCCCAGAGATAATACAACTCAAGTCAGACACACTGCCTCTACGAACAACTTATTTAATAATATTTAACACTTCTATTCCTTAAAAATGTAATGTGCCAAATAGTTCTCTAGATGCCCCAGAGTATCATGGGTAAGACCACCAATTACTGGTCGCTCACTTTACCTTGATTTATCCATTTCTTAAACAATTCTGTCCTGGTGCTGCAATCTTCCTTGGTTTAATTAACCCACATCCCTCTGAAAAGCCTTTTATCCACAACCTTTTTATCAGCTCCACTGAAAAGCCATCTCTCCACAGCACTTGCAGCAAATGAAGCTAACTTGCATAAACACTACCTGCTCTTGGCTCCTCTTTCCCAAACTTCTCCATCTCTCAATATATCACAAGATCTTTCCAGGATGGAATGTTTGCCTCAGATTTTGGAAAAACTCCTCGCGTGAAGGGATGCTACTGGAAATATCCAATTGGAGAAACATCAGCGTAAGCTGCACAAGAAGCCCAGGATTCCACTACAGCTGTGATGGGAGGAGAACCCCTGCTCTCTTTCCACTGTGCTCTAAGAGAGTTCCATCCCTATGGTCATAAGGATTTTTGCTGTCATCCCGAGGATGAGCCCACCCCTCCACGAACTGCTGCTGTCTTCCCATCTCCTGTAAAACACCACCGTTTTAACAAGCGTGTAGTTCTTTCACAAGTATCTGTATTTTTTTATTACCACAAAGGCAAATATTCATGTGATAATGATTAATATCAACTTATTGGCAGCACACACACGGTGCCCTGGGCATGCTGAGTGGTGGCCATGTTCTCTGCCACCCCAGCACTCCAAAAGCTGGTTGCCCCTTTACGTATCTGTGAACCCTGGTGCCGTGAATAATATCTGCTCTTAAAATAGCTCAGGCACTTAAGGACACATTCCTTATCTCCTGCTCCTAGACCTCTGAACGGAACAGAAGTTATTTCAGATTATCCTATTGCTCTGGTATCGGGAGGGAAGTGCAAGCAGACAACCAGCTGGAGTTCTGGCCATTAACAAAACACAGGGCTTCAGCTTATCTTCTCCACATCCCTGAGTAATCATCTCCTTGCTTTGCTGTGTTTCTTGGAGAACCTTCCTTCCCTGTGAGGCCTCCACCTGAGCTTCATTCTCCTCATCACAAGAAAAACTAGAATGCTTTAAATAAAGAAAAACATTTCCCATGGCAAGTGACAGTTTCCGTTGCTTTAAGGAGCTTTATTTGTTATGATGGGAATCCACAGATGGCCATCAGGCACTGCCAATGGGATGCTCCCAGCTATCTCCTCCTGGAATACTGCCCTTTCCCCAAGGGCCACAGAGCATAAAGGAGGGTGTCCCTTATTACCTGCTCTCTGGTGCCTGCAGTTGCCAGCATGTTAACCTTCTCAGGCAAATTTCACACTTCCTACTTGTGCCTCCACCTGTCCTCTCCCAATGCTCCAGACTCCAACCTACTCTCTTGTGCTACCTTGAGGTCAAAGCATTTACCCTCTTCATTCCCATCCTGTTCTATTCCAGCATGGACAAGCAAGAGTCATAGAATCATTGAATGGTTTGGGTTGGAAAGGATCTTGAAGATCATCTTGTTCCAACTCCATGTCCTGGGCAGGGACATCTCACACTAGACCAGGTCTTTCCAGGCCATCCATCTTGGTTACCAGGGTCTCAGCATTAAGACAGCAAAACATGTGGACACCTTTGTAGGCCACTGGAACACCAGAACATTTAGCAACTATTTATCAACTGTTTGTCCCATGCCACTCCTTCCACATGCCCTTATCACACTCACAAGAAGTGTAACTGAAAACCCTGCCCTAAGTAAGAGAAGGCTTCCCCAGTTAATCCCACGAGTCTGGAAAAAGGCAGCCCATGCACAGACCAGACAACAAAGAACCACAGGATGATATGGAGTTGGAAGGGACCTCTGGAGATCATCCAGCCACCCCCCGGACAGAGCAGGTTCACCCAGAGCAGGTCCCACAGGAACGTGTCCAGCTGGGGTTGGAATGTCTCCAGAGAAGGAGACTTCCCCACCTCTCTGGGCAGCCTCTGACAGGGCTCTGACACCCTCACAGCAAACAAGTTCCTCCTCACATTTAGATGGAACTTCTTATGTTCCAGTTTGTGCCCATTCTCTCTTGTCCTGTCACTGGGCACTACTGAAAAAACCCTGGCCCCCTCCTCCTGACACCCACCCTTGAAGTATTTCTAGGTGTTGATCAGATCCCCCCTCAGCCTTCTTTTCTCCAGACTGAAAAGACCCAAGTCCCTCAGCCTTTCCTCAGCAGGGAGATGTTTGAGTCCCCTCATCATCTTGGTAGCCCCCTGCTGTACCCTCTCCCTAGCAGTTCCCTCTCCTTCTTAAACTAGGGAGCCCAGAACCAGACACTGGACTCCAGATGTGGCCTCACCAGGGCAGAAGATCATGTGAGGTTCGTACCAGAACTGTCCATAGGCTTGACAGCAAATGGTTAAGCCCACCTAAAATCCCCTAAAATCTCACACCTCTGTTCCTCTAAGTGCCAGGCCCTCTTCATCCTCAGTTACACAGGACCATTTCCTTTCCTGTCTCCACTTGTGCATGTTCTCCATCACTCTGGGCAGGTGGATAATCCCGTTTTAGGCCTCCATGTCCAACAAGCAAAGACTAACCACAGGAAGCAAAGGCAGAGCCAACACCATCAATTCCTCTGGGTCAAGATGAGGGCTGACCAAGGATTTCTTGCCCTAAATACTCCTGAGTTCCCACAAATTTAAAGAGTGGGAAGCAGCTGGACTGGAAGAAAGCGTGGTGGTCTCAGGTTCTCATCCTCCTCTTTTTGAGGGGTCCAGCTGTGCCAGGAGCATTTGAGAGGGAGTTTGTAGAGAACCAAGAGCTGTTATTCCACTCACAGCAAACAACCAAAGCACAGATAACCTTCCAAAGACCCAACTTCAACATCCTCACCAGGAGTTCCAAGCTGGAAATGCCTCCTCAATGCTGAGGGACCACAGTGGCCAACCTGGAGCCCCTCACACCCCAATTGAATCCAGATACCACTGTGTCCCATTTGAAGATAAAACCACTGGACTTCAGCACACAGCTTGCTCTTTCTCCACTAAATATGCAGTTTACCCAGCTGGAGATGGGCTTCCTAATGAATTGTCATTAAACATAGCAAAACCAAGACCAGGACAACTACTAACAGAGTGCAGTCAGCTCTGGGAGGACATGGAGCTGTGGGAGCAGGGCCAGAGGAGGCCACGGAGATGCTTCCAGGGCTGGAGCCCCTCTCCTGGGACGACAGGCTGAGAGAGTTGAGGGGGTTCAGCCTGGAGAAGAGAAGGCTCCGGGGAGACCTTGGAGCCCCTTCCAGTCCCTCCAGGGGCTCCAGGAAAGCTGGGGAGAGACTCTGGATGAGGAAGGGGAGCCCTAAGAGGAGGGGGAAGGGTTTGCCCCTGAAAGAGGGGAGATGGAGCTGAGATGTGAGGAAGAAGTTCTTTGGGGTGAGGGTGGTGAGACCCAGGTTGCCTCGAGAAGCTGTGGCTGCCCCATCCCTGTAGGGGTTGAAGGCCAGGTTGGAGGGGTCTTGGAGCCCCCTAGTGTGGTGGGAGGTGTCCCTGCCCAGGCAGGGGGTGGCATTGGGTGGGCTTTAAGGTCCCTCCCAACTCAAACCATTCTAGGATTCGGACAGCTAAACAGCACCTGGAGAATGAAGGAAGGTCCGGGCAGAGAGGCCCATGTCTACACAGAGCCCTAGTGATACAACTAAGATGACAGGCCAAACCCATCACCTAAACAGGTGGTACATTTCCATGAGAAAATATCGATGTGTGAAAGGGATTCTAACTCCTTTGCTAATCTTCTTTGCACAACAGCTCTAAAAATACAGCAGGCAATGGTGCCTGGCATCACATGAAGGACAGCTGAAGCACCAGCCGCAGTCACAATGAAGTTGTGCCGTTAACATGCCTGATCTTTCATCGCTGCCGGTACAAGCTGTCAGGAGAGAAGTCTGGCTTTTCCACCCAGCATCCTCTTACCAAAGCCAGTATCTACACTCAGCAACACTTTTTTGCTCCAACACAGAAACTGAAGGAAATCAAATACAGAAATATTTTTATTACCTTTTTTTTCCCCCCAAGCCATTGGCAGGCCTAGTTATTTTTCTTCTTTTTCGTGATTCTGCAGAGTACAAGGTGAACACCACAATGTCCCAGGCAAATGAAAGGCACCTCGTATTAGCTTGTTTTAATACCTAGGCTGCTAATCTGCCTCTTCCATCTCCTCGCTGCAGGAACTCTGCTCTGACCAGTGTTTAGGAACCACCATTTGTCTCTCCTTTCTCTGCCCCTCTGTCCCCAGAAGGACCTGTCCCCACAACAGCACTGTGCCACAGCTTTCTCTTCAGTGCATACTCACAATATTGTGTTAAGACAACCGACTTGAGAGCTGAAGTCTCAAACAGGATCAAATACACACATATATATATATAAATAAAATGAATGGCTCCATGAAACTTTTTCCTCCCGCCTTTTAACCCCCACTGGGATTAACACGGACAGTCAAAAACGTTGAGCCCCTCCTGTGCCCTCCTTTAAGTCAAGCTGGTTTTTTCCTCAGATTTCTTATAAAAAATATTGAAAAGAAAAAAAGATCGTGCAATGAGTGTGGAGTTTTTCGTAGTGGTCTGGACACACAGTGTGACTAACATACAAATGCCAATTAAACATTTACAGATTAAGCCCTCAAACCGAAATTACACATTAAATTTCGCAGGAGAGCTGGGTGAAGACAGAGGGATTTGGGGCCTGTTTGAACTCTCCAAGATACTTTGCTTGGAAAAGTAACCAACTGGTTTTAGGTGCATCTAAAGTGTATAAAACCGTAAATTAAACATTTCGATACAGAAGACAGCCTGTTAAAATTAAACAATTCAAAAAACTAGAAGATATATGAAAAAATTTTGCAAGTGAAACGTTTTCTAGCTCAAAAAATTTAAAATATGCAGGGAAGTCATAGCAGATACTTAAGGCTGAGGCAGCTTCATATCTTCCTTTCACGCTGAAGGTGAGATAAGGGACATTTGTGCAAGGCTGCAGTGTGTGTGTGTGTGTTTGGGTAAACGTGCCACCAGCACAGCCTGTCCTATGACCCCAGAGCACATTAGCACATGTCCTGGGGTGACATGGGTGGCCAGGTAGCCACACAGACTGCCAGAGTAGCCATGGGGACTGCATGGGGACCCCAGTCTCCGCACAAACCATAGCGCAGACAAGGCTCTGCGTCCCAGCCCAAGATCCCTCTCAGTGCCACAGAAGTTAACTAACAATTAATTATACCCAGCAACCACTAATTAGCAGTGATATGTCTGACTCTGAAACCAGTAATGACTGCTTTGACCGAGGTTTTGTCCTGCAGTCTCCTGGGAGATGTATCTACATGGTTTTACCTACGTTGGCCAAGCAGTTTATGGGACCAGCAGTGGGCTGGATGAAAACACCTGGTGAGAAGAGAGTCCTTGAGGACAATGCAAGGAAACCACACTTAAGTGTCCTAAATCATTTATCAAATACACAATAACCAAAGAAATGCATCCGTGACAAGAGGGAGCCCTGAAGGTCAGCCAGATGCCAAATAATAAGTTATGAAAGCATCAAAACAAAACAAACAAACAAAAAAGACATTCTAAAGCTCACAATCACAGAGAAAAGAAGGAATTACCCTCCTCTGCGTCACCTGCTTAACCCTGTCCCCTCCAGAGCACAGAGGTGCTCTCCAAGTCCTTCACCTTGCTGGTACCAAGGTGTTACAGGTATTGAGGGCACAAGCGTGGTCCTTCTCCCCGCTCCAGTTTAATCTCCTGCAGACTGGTGATAGCTGTTCTGCTGCTGTTTCCTGCACCATCCAGGGAACACGGCCAGAGGGAAGGATCTTCTGTAACAGCCACTCCTGCTCCTCCTCTGCGGGTTTCAACTGCCTTTTCTAACCAGTGACCTTGAAATTAATTACACAACAGAGGCCTCAGGAATCCAAAACAACAGGGACATCTGAGCACTGAATTACTGCAGGAAAGGAAACACCTCAAAACCCAAACTCTCCTGCACACATCCAGGCTCCAGACTGTTTCCTCCAGCCTGGTGCCTGCTGGGTCTTGAGCAGTTCCAACGTGCTCCAGCAAGAGGCAGCTTTTGTTGGATGATCTAGTTTCCTACCTTAATACCCTAGAGGGGATGTTATCCTTCCAGTCTTGGGGCTGCAAACCAACTCCCAGTTCTGGCTTTCTCCCCACACTAGTCACCTCTCTAAGCCAGATGACTTCAAGCTTCTCGCTAACACACAGCAAATGGGCAAACTGGTTTGGCTTCTCCCTGTCGGCACGCGGATGGTCGGCCAAGTAAACATCCAGAGCTCGCGTGCTAAATGCTGCTGTCCATGAAACCATGCAGAAACACATGGAGCTGTTTTGGAACAGTGGTTGGCAGGAAAACAGCCATCTTCTACTTGATAAGTGATGCTCTGAAGTGGTTTGGTTTTTGGGGCTTTTTTCACACTGGTAGAGCTGCCTTAGTGACAGCATCACGGAGATCCGCTGCTTCAGATTCAAGCAGGAGCACCGGAACAGAAAAACTATGGACTGACACCTGTGTGATGCCAAGATGAACTTGAGAGGGATCCTGAGGAGAGTAAAAGCCCAGCTATTGGGGAAGAGTGTAGGACACACGAAGAAACTAAACTGTTATTCACCCAATGTAGACAAACTGTTTGAGTCAACGTTATATGAATATGTTACAAGGATAAGAATTCATCCTTGTGCCAAGAGCTCAATCACTTCAAAATTCCGTGACCAAACACAGAGTTTAAATCTGCATTACTTAGCAAAATTCCTTAAGGTCATTTTCCAGCCATGTGCAGTTTGCCAGGATGAAGGAAGAACAGGTACATCCACGTTCAGATGAGTTGGAAGCGAGGAGATACGATATCAAGTGTCGAGCTAAAGGTCTCCAGATCATTATTTGAAAAGAGATGACAAGAGCAAGATAAACCCCTCGTGACTTTTAAGGAGTGGATGTGTCTGGACTAGTTTTTGAGCAGCTTTAATGATACATAAATATCTCTCTCTCTCTGCTTTAAGGTGTTTTCAGATTATGTCCTTTTGGGCAGAAGTAATCATTTCATCTTGCAGCCCCTCCTCCTGCTTAGCCTAACTGCTGAAGGGAACCGCAGGGTCCGCATATGTATTTACCAGACACAACCCACTTCCTTTGAAATCACTACAACAGGTACCTTGTTCCTCACTAGCCATAGTGGTGTGAAAGAAAATACACCTGGAGTAATTGAGAGCAAGGATCAAATGGATATTCAGGGTGCAGAAACGCTCCAAAGGCAGGGAAAAGACAACTGTGTTCTGAGGAGGTGCAGAGCATCTGTAGGGTAGCAGAAAAAGCCTTCGAGGCCTGAGAAAAAAAAAAAACACTTTTGCCAGAAAGAAGAAAAAGACTTGCCAGCGAGGAGCCCACTAGACCACGGCGCCCAGAGCTGCAAACATTGACCCAGTGTTATCTCTGCCAGGCCCACAGCCAATAATTTGCCTCATTTCTTCAGCTTTGGGTGAAAGAAACAATTGAGGGAGCAGCAGCTGCCTATTACAATACAGGCACAACAGAGCGACACCGCAAACCTCCTAAGACCGGGCCACGTGCTGCAGCTGCACAAAGCTAACTCAGGGAACTACCAACGTGTGCCTGACCTCCTGTCTCAGAAGAGACAATACCCCATTCGAGCTCTTCTGCTACAGCTTTCTCCTCACCTTACCAGGCAGAAGAACTCAGCAGTGGAACAGTTCAGGTCACCACAACAGCGTTTGTGCCTTTGCCTTTACAAATAGCTCCTTCTCCAGGAGCCACAGCCAGCTGGTTGGACGCATTTCTCACAGACCACAGCATAAAGAGACACCAAGATAGGAAGGCAAGGAAGCAGATACCTCAGGTGACTAACACCTTGAAGAGCAAAACACAGCAATCAAGTGTCGTATCACACGCTCATGGCTCAGTGCATCACCCCCAAATCAAAAAGGCTGGTTTACAGAGCAATGCCTAGGTGGAAGGACAACTTACCCTTGTGAGAAGCTGCTAGGAGAATTTATACAAATTGACCATAATTCAGGGTCAAACGAGTGCAGGTCATTCTTTGAAAAAAAATAAAATAAAAAAGGCATGCTGGCTGAGATGTAGTAATTGATGATGGCTCATCAAATCCAGGCTGGGTGGAGAATGGGCTGAGAGCAGCCCTGAGGAGAAAGACTTGGGTGTGTTGGTGAGTAAGAAGCTCAACAAGCCCCGGCAACGTGCACTGACAGCCCAGAAAGCCCCCTGCACCCTGGGCTGCATCCCCAGCAGCGTAGCCAGCAGGGCAAGGGGGGGATTCTGCCCCTCTGCTCTGGGGAGACACCCTCCCCCAGTGCTGCCTCCAGCTCTAGGGCCATGAACAGCAGAAGGACATGGAGCTGTTGGAGCGGGGCTAGAGGAGGCCACGGAGATGCTGGGAGGGCTGGAGCCCGTCTGCTGGGAAGACAGGCTGAGAGAGTTGGGGGGGTTCAGTCTGGAGAAGAGAACGCTCCAGGGACACC
>VXBJ01003869.1:114575-128330 GCA_013400055.1 Nycticryphes semicollaris | reverse complement strand
TTAAGGTCCATTCCAACCCAAACCATTCTATGATTAAGTTTTCTTATCTCTTTCAGTCCTGGTGCAAGAGCTTTTTATTTATCTTCTGTGCCTTCTGCTGAATGTTTAAGTAGAAGGGTCTTTAAGTTACTACTGGAATATTAGATAATGGTGATATCTCCAGCTTTGTTGTGTCTCCTTGTGCTCCACTGTAGTGCCATTGAACTGCAACTTACTTTAGAGCTCATCCTTGCCTGCACTGACCAGATTAAGCTGGAGACACAGCTTCAAGAAATAAGCCTTTATGGTGCAGCTGGAGGAGATTTAAGAAAACAAGGACTATCCTGTACAGACTCTTTGACTTAACGCAAGTCTTCAATCCATGTATGGTGCCAGCACCATCCGCTCCTAACCCATTCTTGCCCAGGCAAGCCCAGTAAGCTCTGAAAAGCTGTCAGAGACTCATAGGATCCCCAAGAGACACATTTCCAGGCCAGGTCTGCAGATGTTGCCAGCAGTTCTCCATAACTCTGACTGAATAAGCAGTTTTTCCATCCACTTCCAGCAGCTGTGGTCATCAAATGTTTTCTGCTCACGGGGAAAATGCCCCACACCATGATCTGAAGAGAAACATCAGCTCTTTGCTCAACCTGATTATTGCTCACTCTCAACCTGCTCCATACCAGGAGGAGGTGGTGGCAGGGCACAGGGTGAACAAATGAATACAGCTGTGAAGAGTCATCCCAGCTGACACAGAGATCATTACTTTCAGACTTCTGCTGCCAAATGCTTCTCAGCAGTAAGATGATGGGATGTATTTATAGCATATCTTGACAGCACAATTTCAAACCATCAAGTAACACTGAAGCATCATGTCTTGAGTCAACACTAGATCCACTGTAAGTGCATAAAATGTTAACCCAGTAGATTCTGAGAGTCACAACATATTTGCCTTCAAGACATGGAAGAAGGGACAAGGAATGTGACCGCCTTTAAAATACCTGGCACAGACCACCCTCCGGCAAGCATTATTTGCCTGCACTCAATTTCTGTATTCAAACAACCCTGATAGAGAGAGTAGATTCTGTTTTGCAGGCGAGTATCCACTTCTTAACCACCACTCAAATTACTATCAGGGCATTTCATGTCACACGTGACATGGGTCGAAGGGCAAAGAAGAACTTCTACAACATTTCCCCCTTGCACATGGATTCTCTCTCAATCTCTGGGGTACTACCAACTAGAAATACCGTTTCAGACAGTGTCTGAGAACTGGGCACGTGGGCTGCACCCTGTGAAGCTCTGCCCCGCATTATCTGCGGGTGGCCACGAACACAGTGGGCAGCAGCCACTGCAGGAACGTCTCCTCCGGCACTTCTGCAGATGCTGCACTTCAAGCTCCACTCCAACCTCTTTGGCCGCTCTGCGCATCCCTCTGATCAGCTGCACCATCACTGCTGCTTCAGAGGGAGTCCGGCTGCCAGGAACTACTCCACTCTCCCCGCTGCAAGTGTTCTTCAGCTTCCAGAGCTCAGGCTTCAAAGCAGAGGCTACAAACCAGCATCAAATATTTAACTTAAGATCCTACTTTTCTTTATTTAAAGCCAGACTGTGATGTTGCCAGAATAATGACAACCAGTTAGAGCTCCAGATGGGGATATTACAGTCTGTAGTTAGAGTTACCTATATTTAGGAACCTCCAGAAATGTATTCTGTGGTGCATCTGTGCTGGAAGCACTGTAAAACAGCGCGCCGTAGCCAACCTAGAGCAGCCCATCTGCGCACCTCATGTAGCGAGACGGCAGCAGCAGAGCTTTCGGGGGCCCACATGGGCTGTGAAGACACACACTGAATTTGTCAATCCCAACAAGCCCACAGAACTAACACAAATCCTTGTTAGACATGGGCCTGCTTGTGTGTTACATCGCTGTCGCACCTCGCTTTCCATCGCCCAGCAACGTGTACTGCAAGCTGTTTGGGCCACGCAACGGTGCCTGCCCAGCAGAAGAGGGCTCTGAGGTTCTGTCGAGCATCACCGCATCGGTCAGTGAAATATTGAATCCTTTACAACACCCCAGATTTAGAGGAGAGAATGCATGATATGAGGATTTAAGCAGTCTCTTTACACACTCGGTGTACAAAACGCAACGGGAAGAAGTTATTAAATAAAGCTACTTAAAGATCTAGCATCTTGAACACAACACATGTGGAAGCTGAAAAGGCACGAATAATTTTGAAGAGGTGTACAGAAAGCAATCCTAGCTGTCAGGACCTGAACATTCATCTGCTTCTCCTGTAGGCTAAAATAGCAAGGAACTGCTTCCAACTGGACTGCATACACAAACCTCCAACACAGCTGGCACAGAAGGGTGTCGGGATGATTGTGAAATAGATGACACATTGTGATTGTAGTTGTACTGGATGTTTGACTCTTGCATGTAACTGGGCCACATCCTCAACTGCTGTCAATGAGCAAAAACGTCAGTGAGTGCTTAAGAGCTTTGCCAGCCTGCAAATGGCCAGCGTAGTCAAGGCTGATCTGCTGGTGGATTATTTAAGGGTGAGGTCCCCTGCTTCCAATATCTGAAGGGGCTACAGGAGAGCTGGGGAGGGACTCTTTGTCAGGGAGTGGAGTGACAGGACAAGGGGTAACGGCTTTACATTGGAAGAGGGAGATTTAGATTAGACACCAGAAAGAAATTCTTTGGCATGAGGGTGGTGAGAGCCTGGCCCAGGTTGCCCCAGAGAAGCTGTGGCTGCCCCATCCCTGGAGGGGTTCAAGGCCAGGCTGGAGGGGGCTTGGAGCAACCTGGTGTGGTGGGAGGTGTCCCTGCCCAGGGCAGGGGGGTTGGAACTCCCTGATCTTTAAGGTCCCTTCCAACCCTAAGCATTCCATGATTCTGTGAAATCCAGTAACTTTCAGCACAACAACCTCAGTAGCATCAGGCATGTGAGAAACACCTCACACAGGAACCGCAGATGATGGCTTTTGATGGGCTACAACACAGTGCTACAGGATGAGAGTAAAGACAATGGAGAAGGAGTACTTTCTGCTGCTTAAGTCATAGGAAGTAATTTCTGACTCTAAATAAACTTGCAACATTCGTAGCCTGAATTAAAATTGCCACCCAGTCTTGTACCCACAATGAGAAGAAACAGAACTACACACCACCCCAGTTCCATTCATTTCCCACTTTATCTTACCTCCAGACCAACTCAATGCAAAGTAATGCCAGTAAAACTAGAAAAGAGAGTCACAGTGCTACTTGGAAGTACAAGTGGCAGCCCCAGGACCTCTGATGGCCAAGCTTTCACTGGCAGACACAGGCACGGGAATCACAGGCTGCCACCTCCGAGATCTAATAGAGAGTCTGAGTGATGCTTAGTATCAGAAATGCTGCTGCACCACACGTGTACCCCCAGAACAACTGCCCCCCCATTCCAAACTGCTGTTGTATGTAGCAGAAGTATCCTAGTGTGAAGAGAACGACTGAAGCAGGGCAGTGAGAAACACACACCGCTGCTGTCCCTGTGTGAATTTTTTAAGGGATGTGGCTCTCAGCTGCTCATGTATGTGTCAACACATGCCGTGGGGCAGCACCAAGAAACGAGGTCAAGCAGAAAGCAGCACTGACTCACATCGGGCACGTGTGGGGCTCAGGAACAGTTCTGTCTCAAGCAGGGAGTACAACACGCAATGAGAACAGATGCTACTGCAAACTTCCAAATAGCTCATCTTTGTTGTGTCTTTCGAAAGCCATGACATGTTTTTCAGTAACAGCCGTGAAGCTCTCGGAGGCTGCAAACATAAAGCTGATATCCTGTATGCAATAAGCACAAATGTCAGGTTACCTATACGTTTTTTCAGATATCCTTTTAGCTTTTAACTAAATCTGACCCTTAACCTACAACGGTTGTTGCTTTGCAGACCTTTCATGTCGTGGAAGAGAGAAAAATCTCATATAATAAAGGGATAAAGGTTTGATTTGGTTCAAGATGTAAAACCTGCCAGCAGAACATTCCCCCTTCGAGGATCTGCTTCCTTTACCCTTCCCGTGGCACCAGGTTGTGCAGAGAGACCCCTCGCTCGCAGCAGAAACCAGAAATTGCAATTAGTAGTAATAAGAGCTGGGTGTGAAGCGCACTGGAAACGTGTCAAGAGAACCAAACGACTGACAGAAGCACTGTCATGAAGTTGTTCATTTGCACCACTGTTGCAGCAACTCAAACTATACATCAAGTAGTAAGAGGCCCTGGTGGGTTATTTCAGACCTGTAGCTTTAGGAACCACCCCAAGCAAATTTGGTTTATGCTATAAAGTCCGTGAAAGTGGCAGACATCAATTACAAATGTGAAGGGCTGAGTGCGCTACGGAAATTAACGGGGAGAAAAAACCTCCCTATTACTTTGAAAACCACAGCTATCTCATCTAACCTAATAATTCACTGCCAAGAAATAATATCAAATATGCAGTCTTTCTTAGCTCCGTTTCCTGTGTAACTATGCACTTTTGGACTTGCTCACCCAAATCAAGTTCTCATCTCCATACATCAAAGAAGGCTCACAACAATTTACAGAGGAATTTATCACTCATAAGCCATGTGGCAAAGTTACCTCTCCTGCCTTTTTTCCTCATGATAACATTTTAGTAAAAAGTAAGACCACCACTTCTAGCTTTAATGCTATCACTACTACACAAAGAAAATAAAAACTATGTTTATAGTTGGTGATTTTCTTGGCTGTAAAATAAAAAAAAAATAAAAAAAAAAATCAGGAAACGTGCAGTCTCAAACCTGCTGATCTAATGGAAAAGAAGAGAGGATCAGGCCCAGGGAGGCAGAGACAACCCATCTGAGGGAACAGCTCCCTTTAAAAGGAAACACACCAAAAAAAACCCCACAAACCAAAGAAATATAATGGAAAGGAAAAACATGACAAGATAACAAAGCATAACAAACGTCAAGGTTCTTTTCAAGTAGAAGGGATAAAGATGTCAGGCACCGGTTATAATTTGAAGAGCATAACATTTTTAATCCTTTAATGTGAGAGCAGATTAGGAACAAAGCAGATGAAAATGACTCCTGTGAATTTGAATAGGCGTGGAAAGATCACCCTTTGTTTAAATCTTTTTAAAAGGGAGGACCCTTCTAACAAGAAAAAGAAATCAGAACTCCTGAATGACAAGAAGAGAGACCAAGCTGGTTCCTTTCTCCTCACCCAGATCCACAGACTGGTAAAGAAAGCAAGAAGGGGAATGCAGTCCTCTTTCCAAAGACTTGGAAGATGTGTCAAATCTCCTGCCTGCAATGCCAGAATGCAAGCTGCACAAGTATCAGTAAGCAGCAGAGTGTAAATCCACAGACAATTATCCAGAGACACACAATAACAAAGGTATTAAGAGTAAAAGCATCAGCTCATCTGTCAAGCAGAGCCCCGTGCTGTCGAGAGGACAAGCTGTACACACATGCACGCTGTACGAGCCTGGGGAAGATAAATTGCCTTCTCGATGGAAGAGCTCAACAAAAGGCATGGGAAACACTTTGCAGCTGAACAAGGCCAGGGAGAAATGCCTCGTTTGGCTACAACGAACCTATTTCTCAGACCCTCGTATCTCAATGAAACGCATGCAGGGTCCAAACATCGGAGGTTCTGGGTGAAAAAATCCCTTTCCCAACAAACACTACTTGCCTCGGGACATGGTCTGAACAGACTGCAGAAGTCTGGCACTCCCCGTAGTACACTTGTGCTTGTTTCCTCCTGTGTATCATGCTGAAGGGTGTTTAGACACCCATAAGATAAGGGGGTGTCTTTAGGTCAACCACACGACCTCTGCTTTTCTCCTATTAACCACAGGGCAAGACCTCAGCCCTCCAAAGGCTCACACAAAGCATTTGAGGGGGAAAAAGATGAAAGCAGCTGAATATCGGGTTCCCCGCGCCGAGGAAGGTGCTGTCAGGTTTCTGCTGAAGCGGATTAACAGCAAGGCCACGTGCTGAGGAGCAAAACAGCTTCGCTGTACGCCCACTCTCCCTGCAAAAACTTCCAGCAACTGACAGCTCCCACTTGCCAGCTCTGTGAAATCCGCACTGCCTCCACGCAACCGGGAGCTCCATCTGAGCACATCAAATGCCATCAGGAAACCTGCACCCAGCTCAGCCTGCACGGGCTGCCACTAGATCAAAACACTGCTTTGTAATGCCAGTCTGCATAATAAAGCAGATCCTGCTGTGAACATGTGATTTTCACGGGACATGAGAGTGGGACTAAGGGGTCTATATTCAGCTCCCTGCTCCACCACGCAGTCCTTTGGGTGACCCTGGACAAGTAACTCAATCTTCGTAAGAAAGAAGACTAATAACTTTGTGAAGGTAATGGGAATTTGAGTTTGCTGAACACCTAAAGGATGACATTTACGATCCCAGCCCTGAAATCCCAGGGAAATTTAAGTCCTGTCATGTTGAAAAACTGAAAGCAAATAAAACTAAACCACTTGAAAAAATAAACCCATCAAACCCTGGCCTTTAGGCATTTCGCTAACAAGCTTACAAAGGATTTGTCTAGAGGCAGCTCTCCTATATTAGCAGCCAAACTAGTGACAGGCAGCTGGTGTTAGATTTATCCTGCTAATACAGACAACAGGAATGAGGAGAGGTATGCACAGAGTAAAGACTACCAGTGTCCCCAAAACAAGTGTTGGTGCCTTATTCTGATACAGGATGCACTGAGAGAGCAAAGAATATGGCCAGAAAAATTTCATTACCCCAAACATCAGCCCCAGCCTGGTTGAGATACTTCTACAGCCTGTTACTGGCATAGCTGTTTAACAGAAACTGCAAAGCTGGGCAAGATTGGAAAGAGAAAAGGAGAGGGGGTGGGAAATCGGCAGGGGGAGAGCCCAGCTGTCAAAAAGAAAGTGTTTGTTCTGATAATTAGAGAGCATCAAAGTGAATGGCACCTGCTCTCAACTGAGGAACTACTGCTACTTTCCAGGTCCACCATTCTCATTTAGAACCAAAGAATCTCTCCCCCAGTTTGAACTACAGAAATAGAAGACTGGAGACTGCTTTGGTTAAAACAAATCTTCCAGATTTCTGGGAAATAAGTGCCAGGAGAGGCAACAATGTCAAGATGAACACAATGTACTACATCTCTCCCTTCCATTCATGGGAATGGTTTCAGCTACCTGAAACGGTTGGCTTTCCATTTTCATTCTCAATCCCTAACAGACCCAAAATGCTGATGTCCTTGTTCAGCAGGGAACAGAGACAGGGAGGAAACCAGCAAACTAGAAGCAGCAAATACTAAGTCTTAGGGATCCCTAGCACAGACTGAAATGCCCAACAGATTACAAAACAAAGCCTTGCAAGAGTCTATAAGCGCCTCAGCTCAATGCCCAAGTGCTCAGTACTGACCTTGGAATGCAAACAGCAAACCTTTCAGGAGGTTATTTGACTCACACCTTGAAAAGCAAAGTCTAGAATATCACAAATGTCTTTAAACTCTGCCTGGGGAAGCCTCCATGCTCACATCAGCTTTCTGCATCACCACCAAAAGAACTTCAATTACAGCCCTCAAAGCCCCTTGTGGAAATCACAAAATTTAGATAGAGAGAGATCTCCAAACGTTTCAATCACAGGGTGAACAGGGAAGAACATATGGAAGAATTTTTCAGAAGATTTTAATCCTTTAACAAAACCAAAAAGCATGGTATAATTTAGAATCAAGTTCTGGATACATACATCCTACAATACTGCCTGGGATCAGATCTAGAGAGAATCTAAAGAGACTGGCACTTGGTGACAAGGCAGAGACAGTGTCTGGTTCCAACCTGACGCTGCCTACTTGAGTATCAGAGTTTTTTTCCTTCCTTGGGAAAGAGTAATTACAAAAGGTTGGGTTTTGTTGGTGTCCCCCATCTCCACCTCCCCCCCAACGACTAAAACTGCCTCTCTCAAAACACCAATACGTTGATTCTTATTTTTCATGGCAAACTGAAGAAAGGACAGAAAGATAACAAAAGCTAACCCTCTGTTCCCACAACGTTGCCAAAGACACACTAGCCAAAACCGCAGTTCCCCCACCTCCCACTGGCCTGAGGTCGCAGCCCTTCCCAGCTGGAGAAGTAAAAGTGCTGAGTGGTACTCACTGCCATGACGAGCTCAAAAGGATATTTGTAGACTCGAACTGGGGACTGGTATTTCTGCACCATTTTTACTACACACCTGTAACAGAAAGAAATTGGAAAATTTTAGATCCCTTATACCAAGCACCACAATACACTCTAGCAATTTTCAAACACAGATCTTACTAGAAGCCTTAACTCTCTCACAAATAGAAAGGAGATTATATTATAAATAATATCTTGCCCAGCATCACTCAGCGAGTCAGAGGCAGAACAAAAGGCAGGCCCACACAGTCTCAACCCAGCACCTTGTCCAACACACGACACCGTCCTTTGCTGCTTCCCAACACCACTGCAGTAAATTCAGCTTAGAGCTCCAACAAAAAAACCTCACAATAATTAAAGCACAAAACGAAGATGTAAAGCCAGAATCAATTATACTCTGGAGAAGGAGCCCGTCTTTGAAGCCTTGCAAAGCTTAAATGGTGATTCTTCCCCCTCCATTCCCCTTCTCCGCAGTACATTTGTAATCATTACGCAAAACCCCTCTTGTTGAAAGCTTCCACAGCTTCCCATGTCTTGGTGTTTTAAATGCTCTTGTGCACAAAGTGGAATGCAGTTGTTTTAACCCACGAAAAGAGAAAGGAACCAGCATGCTTCGAGAACGCGCCTGACGCTAAGCCAGCAATCACAGCCCACTGAGTGGATGCCCACTGCTTCCAGCTGAACTGAGGAAATAACTGCACACGATGGAAACAATTGGGTTCTCAGCATTTCATTTCTCCCAGCCACCTCTCACTCTTCTCATCAGGATTCCTCCCCCAGACTCTCTCGCTGGGGTTTTAACCCTCAAACACGCATCAATAACCAGCATCTCAAGGCAGTACCATTAAAAAAAAAAAAGGGGTTATTAGGCTGCTTTCTGTAACTCCTCCAGGTTCCTTTATATCCCTCCCATTAATACCATCTACAAGCATCAGAAACACAAAAGACTGGACGGCTGGTTTGAGAGACCGTGCTGATTCCACCCCACTCAAATTCCACTGCTGAGCAGACACAGCCCTCGGCAGCATGACGCAGTGTAGCGCTGAACTCAACCCTCAGAACATTAAGTCAACTTATCCCTGGCATTTCAAGCCCGAAACCCGAGGTGAAACATGTATTAAAAGGCAAACAGCAGTAGATTCTCCCGCAGAAAGGCTGCTGCAAAATGCCGTTACACAGGAAAATCTAAACAAGGGAGAGGGGAAAAGGGCTGTTAAAAGGTAGAGTACCTGAGAGTGGGGAATGTTTGCAGAAGGGTCTCACGTTACCTGAGGAGCAATATTCGGGACTTGCAGGGTGCCCGGGAGTCATACTGGTACAAAAAGCCGGTCCAGGCAGAACGAGCAAACACCGAGAGAATGCATCGGCAAAAAGCATCCGACCCAAACCGAAGGGAGCGGAGCAGGGGGCAAGCAAACAGCCGGGAAGGCCAGGGGGCTATCACGTATCGGATACCCGAGCCAGAGGCACGGGGCACCTTGTAACGCAAGGCTGTAATATGATTATGCAAGCGCGATACCTAGGCCGTGCGGGAACCTTCCGACTAAGTGCACATATAGCAAGAGAAGCCTCCTCAAACATATTTAGCCGCGATCTCGCTCCCAGTTCTGACCTCGCCTCCTAAACCAGGAATTCCTGCTCCTCTGGAGGAGGGGGGGGGGTCGGGGGATCTCCACAGGTGGAAGTCTCAGTCCAGAATCACCCACAGCCCAGCAATGAAGTCACCGGCAAGAGAACAAGGGGGTGGCACGAGCTGCGGTTCAACAGCCTTAACCATGCTGCTCGGACAGCTCTGTTGCTCCCCAGCTGCTTCAGTACCTGATTGCCACAGGTTTACTGCTCTGTGCTGAGAGAAAGAGGCAGCAACTATAATACCCATGGGAAGCTGGGGCAGACAGAGAGCTGATAACTCACACCTGCCCTAGAAACCTTTCATACCTCAGGGAAGGTGCATCAGCAGACCTTCTACGCCTTCTCAGAACAGAGCTGTAAGACAGTCATTTTGCTTCTCCAAGCAAGAGGGCCTCCAGCTTTAACTCCTGGGGAAAAAGTAAGAGTCAGAAAAGGCAGTGAAAGGAAACTCCTCTGTGCATAGGTACAGACAGATCAACACTGATAATGATTTTCAGGTGTTAGCACCAGGCAGCTGGGCCATATTAGCTGAAGAAACACATCCTCATAGGGCTTTAGAACCAAAGTGACAGACATGTTTTTAAAGTCATCTCATCTATTCCACTCAAATTATAAAGACATTAAGTTCAACCACCTCATAAAGAAAACCAGAAAGAAACTCTGTAACTACAGGAATTGCCTGCTCCTTAAGCATCCATCACACCAATTCAGCCTCTCCACTGGCCCAGGCGACCTGATCGACTGTATTTGCATATATGAAGAAACATAGGCCAGCTGAAGACCCACTCAGCTGCAGCTCCATCATCTAGAAACCCAAATGCACAGCTAGAGGCAAATCTGTACCCATCCACTGGGTAAAACCAGGGAAGAGCATGATTTCAGCTGACCAAGCCCAGTGCAGGTTGTAGAAATTCAGAGAGACTGGAGCTGTCAACACATTGAAGCAACATAGAATGGTTTGGGTTGGAAAGGACCTTAAAGCCCACCCAGTGCCACCCCCTGCCCTGGGAAGGGACACCTCCCACCACACCAGGCTGCTCCAAGCCCCCTCCAACCTGGCCTTCAACCCCTCCAGGGATGGGGCAGCCACAGCTTCTCTGGACAACCTGGGCCAGGCTCTCACCACCCTCACACCAAAGAACTTCTTCCCCACATCTCAGCTCCATCTCCCCTCTTGCAGGGGCAAACCTTTTCCCCTCCTCCTAGGGCTCCCCTCCCTCACCCAGAGTCCCTCCCCAGCTTTCCTGGAGCCCCTGGAGGGACTGGAAGGGGCTCCAAGGTATCCCTGGAGCCTTCTCTTCTCCAGGCTGAACCCCTCAACTCTCTCAGCCTGTCCTCCCAGGAGAGGGGCTGCAGCCCTCCCAGCATCTCCGTGGCCTCCTCCAGGCCTGCTCCAACAGATTCACATCCTTCCTGTGCTGAGCTAATAATCACTTTAGCCATCCCGATTAGATATTAGAAGCATCTCAGTTACTGCACACCTGAACACAGAAAAGAGCAGCAGCTACCCACATTGCACAGAGCATCCCGTGACACACCAACAGCAGCGCTGACAGCACGGAGGCTCAGCAGCCTGCAGCTCCCTGCAGAGTCCAGCTGGCCCACGCACCCCCTTTTCCTACAGCCCATACAGCAAGTCACAGATGAACCAAACCCTAGAAGGCAGAGAGTTAATTATAAGCTTGAGCTACACCAGCTGGCAGTGTACCAGGGGAAGGAGGGCATGGAAGGGGACACAGAATGGAAGGATACAAACCCCCCCCCCCCTCCCCCCCCGATGGCACACACATTTCCCTGCTGTAACTTTGGTAGCGTTTGGAGAGAAAAGATGAGTTCTTGTCATGAAGGGGTGTACACACAGCATGCCAAGGCACTGTCACATATTAGCGAGCCTGAAGACTGTGAGGGCTCCCATGAGGAATACACACCACTACACACAGCACAGAGGGAAGAGAGGCAGGGATATTAGCTACATACTTCCATTTTATTTACAATCATCCACTATGTACCTGAGGGATTTTCCATATGCTTAACTGTTGTTCTTTGTAGGAGAACCTTATTTAACAGAATCCAGCCAGATGGTTGGAAATCAGAAACTGAGTTTCTATATTAAATATACTGAAAGGCCCCAACCCTTCTCCTCAACCAGGCTGGTACAAACTCATTCAGCTCCTTCCATGTTAGAGCTGCCTGTTGGATGGTGAAACTCAGCAACAAGCGACTTTAAAACTTCTCCTACCTGTGGTGGCTTCTTGTTAGCTGGAAGAGAACCACCAAGCAATTTGTTTTGTTTCATTTTTGACAAAGAACTGCTGAAAATAGCAGATTTCCAGACTTCCTCAAATACCATTGCAACATGTTAAAGGCAGCTGCAGCACCCAGCTGAACTGATACTTCCAGACAGAGGAAAACAAAAAAAAAAACGGGGGGACTCCTTAGAACCACAGTCTCTCCTCCCTTCTAGGTGGGGAGAAAAGTGTGTGACATTTCCTCTGCCTGAAATGCCTGATTACTTAGGTAGATCTTGACAGAGTAGCTGATGCTTTACACATAATAAGATGGTACCAAGCCATAGGAGCTTCAGTAGAACTCCTTCATGTAACAGCTTGAAAGCACGTCTTCTGTGGCTTGATATAAGGAAGCCTCAAAGTGGAACAGTGCCCGCATAAGCCTTTACTATCTTTTAGGAGGAGACACCTTCCCAAGCAGGGTTTCATCTTGCCCCCCTGGGAAACACCTTTGGTGCAGGGGGTCATGCAGCACAACGGCTGCTGTGGATCCCGGCCACTGCTCTGTACACCTTCCAGAGGTGCCTGGAGCCCTGTTGCAGATTACAAGTCAACACAAACACCCAAACAACAACACTCACACCTTCTTTACAACACAATAAGGAACAGTGTCTTTGGGGAAGAAGAAAGAGGAACAGCATGCAGCATTCTGCTCTCAAAGCCTTCTAAAGCTAGCGGCTTCCTCCGTGTAGGTATCAAAATAAGCTTCATGCCTAGTATTTCTACACCTTCACCTTGTAAATTTTCCTCAAAGAAAAAGCCACCACTGACTTTTTACTCACAGCCACACGCTAAATCCCTGGTATTTGCCAGCCTGCAGCAGCAGATAAGTTTTCTTGAAGGGAAACCCCTCATTCCTCACCTTCCTGCTCCATAGGAAGTCACGCCACACACACCATTTTATCCATCAACCCTATCGTTGCTAGTTCAACGCTCAAGCTGGATTTAGAATGGAAACACGCTTCAGCTTAACACATAAAACAGGTCCAGCACTAAACTGTTTCAACGTGCCCCGAGTGAAGCTCACAGTGCCGCTTTCCCTGAGCACAGGTATGCTGGACGGGCATGCTCATTAGCCCAGTTAGACAAAGCAGTGCCACCAGCACACCCCCCTTCTGGCTGCTCACAAGCCGATTTTACTACTCCGAGAAGTTAAATCAAGTGACCCAGGGAACAGCACGTGCTGGGTTTAACCCTGCCCTAAAGCCAGTGGAGTTTTATATAGAAGCTGACCCAAATACATCAATACATTTAGTACCAACTTACCAGGGTCAGCCTTAGAGTTCACAAATACTTCAGGGCCAGTTTATTGGGGTGGTTTGGGTGAGTTCTTATAATTTTAAAACCCCAAGCGAGCTCAGCAGACATTTGGGGACTGACACCAGGCACAAGGCTGATGCCCACATACAGAAGAAGCTGGGGCCCCACCGGCAGCTCTCTCTCCACAGCCAGCCCACGCTGACGCAGCCCACCTCGGCGAGAGGAGATACAACTTCTTCTAAGCCGGGCACAAACCTGCAAACTTTAAACCCGGTGGTTTTTAAGCCAACCTGAAGAGACCCTCAGCCAAGCAGCCAGCTCACGCCTGCCGCTCACCGCCCCTCAGGTCCTCACCCGCTCCCTCCCTAATCCCCACAGAATTATGACTGAAATTCCCCTCTCCGCTTCCTCCGGCTGCGGGGATAACGG